>VXBU01017600.1:199759-218092 GCA_013400315.1 Bombycilla garrulus | reverse complement strand
AGGATATTCACATTATTTGAAAAATTATGATATTAATATTATACCTATCTAAGCAAATAAGTAACCTAATGTAAAAAAGATCAAGTCTTGATCCATATGCACCAGTCTGCTGCCTTTCAGAATAAGCAGCAGGTAAACTGCTGCAGATCAGCTGGTTGCCATAATGATTTTTTTTTTTCCTGATTGTTTTTCTAATCACATAATGGTTTACCTAAAATTTCTAGCTGTGGGGTTCAGGGAAAAGAAAACAAACCAAAAGATAAAACTTATTAAATCAAAACAACTTTTAATATTTAAAAAATTATCATTTTTTCAATGTATAAAACAGTAAGAGATTTCATGAGTGCAGTTGTTTAATCTCCACACAAGAGTAGAGTTCTCTCAGGGAGTATTATTCATCCTCCTGTTTAGACTATTACCAGTGATAGTTGTACTTCCTCTCATGAAATGAAGAGCAAACAGATAGATGGACTTCAGGATAGCCTGTGAGTTAGAACTTCTCTGTGGAAAAGCAGACAAAGGCTTAGCAGAGGTTTTTTTTTTGACATGGGGCTGCTCTGTGTTCTTCAGTGAAGGGTTTCAGAGAGGTGAGGGTACCAAAGGGATCAAGGTGTGTTAAGGGAAGATAGAAACTTTGTTGCAGAGGGCTCATTTGCTTTTTGATTTTTTGCAGTTATAGTCTTCAGACCAAGGAGAATAGTGTGAGGAAACAGAGAGAGAAAAAGAGAAATGGAAAGGAAGAGAAATGGAAAGAAAGAGAAATTCTGCTAATGAAATGAGAGTTTCTGTTTGTGAGAAGTAATAAATCTCATTTCACCTTCCGGTCCTTTCTTTCCTTTTTTTTCCCTATCGAGGTCAGTAGTCAAGACTTCAAGCTAGCTTTGTGGCTTTGAGGAAGACTGAATGAAAAGGATAAGATAAAATCAGTCANCACTCTGAAGGGATTGTAGGCAGGCCATGCTGGGATCATATTGATACATACATCTTTACAGACTGGTGCAAGAAATATATTTACAGCCATTTAGATGCAGAGCTATCCTATTTCTTCTTCCAGTATGTAAACTGTTTTTTCAAGACTTGCAGAACTGCCTCAGGCTGGGATTTGTGGATGATATACACAGTGATAGATGTCAGAGGTCATAACCCTACTATTCACGTTGGGATTTTATTTTCACTCTATATCCTTCTTGACAAGATTAGGTTGAGCATGCTCAGCTGGAGAAAATGGAGCTAAAAGCTAGAGCATAGCAATTACTGTTCTGCAGCCCATGACGGTAACTAACCTTGCTAATGATGATGGCACGTGCTGTTCTTGAGATCTACCTGACAGAATAGTTGTCAGCGCACGAAAAAGAAAACATATGGGTGCTCTAGATAAGTAAGTCATTTTATTAAAATAATTTGCACATTTCTTTACTTCACAGTCACCAGGTATTATGATATCTATATTTAGGTTTTCATTAGCATCCTCGGGGAAGTAAATATTCCTCCAACTCAGATGATTAATCTCTGCTTGTTTTCAGCCTTCCTTCTGACTTGACTTTTTAATAAAAAATCCCCAGCTTAATTTTGATCAAACTGCATATTTTACACTTCAGTACCTTGCTAATAAGAAGAAATGTCTGTCTGTCCCCCAGCCCTCCTATATTTGATGTGTGGTGTTTTACAGATCTTGTTACTATCATTTCCACTGAAAGATAAGGATTTTAGCTTCAAATCTAAATTTGAATTTAATCAGTTCTTTGCATTTTCCTAACTTTTAAAAATTTATTTTGCTACTCATATAAAATAAGGGTATTCATGCACTAGCATGTAAAGAACTATACAGAAGAAAGTGTAACTAAACACTCAGAGTTGAGTACTATAGAGAACACCTTTGCATTTAACAATACAAGCATACAAGGAGTCCAAATTATTCTGGGTGAATGTGTTTTGAAGGTCATAAGGGAGAATAGTGCTAGATCTTATTCCTACAGGAAACAGATATATGCACAGATGTTACGTTACCTAGCAACATAGGGCCCTATCTATTATTTACTCCATTTCTCTGATCTTATTATAGTCAATGGGGGAACTATGACAAACTTTAGGTGTACTGAGTCCTTAATCCCTGGTTCAGCAGGTCAAGAAAGGAATGGAAAATGTGTAGTTGTATATTTGGTCTTGGGTAAATATTATGAAAGGCTTACCTTCCTGCACATGGCAAGAGCCAGTCTTTATTATTAGCTAGTGTTCCACATGAGTCAAAAATGTGTTAAAAGTCTTTACAGATTACATGAGTAAGAAGAAAACAGAAGTCAAAACAAAAATAATTTTACATCTTACAACCCCAAGTGTTGTAATTAAATCTAATAATTTACCAAAGGTTCTACTGAAGTGACAGCATGGGATAATAGTGTCCTTTTTTCAGTCTTATAGTACAACGAGTAACATAGGGAATACACTTGTAAGAAAAGTTATTTATTTTAGGAAACTTGTCAGAGAATCATAACAGTCACAATTAAGAAAAAATATGCCTACATTTTTACTTTCGTAGATGCAGGTATACTTCCACAGCTCTGACATTGCACAGTTTTCTTTCTAAGCAAAGATCAATCACTAATCTGTAAAAAGATATTGCAAAAAGGTTGTCATCCAAAACTTTTTCAAATAAAGCCTTTTCTGTGAATTGACTAGGGTATGCTTGGTGTAGAGTTTCAGGAAATTTTAATTTCAACATGCCCATGTGCCTGTATCTGTGAGTGTCTCCTGGATGTGGGAGGTTTGTTTTATGATGGAAAAGAGTCAATCCCTCTTTGATTTTTGGGTCTCGTGAGGATACTGATGTGGTTTTGTTGGCTTTCAGAGAATCTTGGAAGCTCTCTAATCTTTTGCAAACTGGAAAACTCTCCACAGGCAAGGACTTCTGTGGTTGCTGAAAGCCTGGTCACAGAGAATAGCAGATAACTTTCCAAGGTTCTGTCCTGGGGAAGTTGTGAGAAAGCTCAGAGAAAGAACTAAAAGAATCTCTGCACCTGGTGTTTGCGAACATGCTAAGCATGATGTACGTGATGTTTATACTAAGATGTTTTTAAGAAGATGTTGTTCTTTCTTGCACCAATGGCATGAGGATGTTTTTTTGAGACCCAATATGGTTCAGAGTGCACAGTCCTGTCTATAAAAGTGTGAGTTTTCAATAAACCTATGCTTCATGCCTTCTAAGAGCCTGGAGTCATATGTCACTGTTCCTTGCTGTTCCTAACTCAACAGTGACAAGACTTCGGGTTAACTGTAGAATCTGTCGCTAATGGAAAAATCCCAATGACTTTGTGTGTATCATGTGAGTTTAGGGCCTGATCTTCCATTAATGTGAATCTTCTGTTCAGGACCATTTTATATTGCTACTGAACAAAACAGTCCAGAGGGTGTGTTCCTCAGATATCAGGCAGACAGCATACTGGCACATATTTTTTTGGGTCCTGACTCAGGCATGTTTAATCAACAGAAGGGTGAAAATATAATGGCTACACTGGTCTATTTATGGTCTGTAATCCTTTCAAAGGCACTATAGTAAGCACTGATATATTTTATGGCACTGTGTATGAGAAGTGCAGCTAACCTTATCTGAACCTGGAAACATATTATGTGCTTCAAGCTCCTGAGAAACCATGGGGCTCACTGAACTCAAGGACTGTTTGAGGAATATGTTAGCACTCAGCCCTAAGTAAAGACAACCAAACTAGCACCAAAAGATTTACAAAAACTTTAATAGGAGGGCAGAGCAGCTTTGTCACATTGGTAGAGAATGCTGAAAACCAAGAGAAAATGGGTTATTCTTGAAGCCAGCAAAAGCATTGCACCAGATCAATAGCCAAAACTGGCTCCCTACCTCATGAAAAGAAAGTATATATATTTAAATAATTTCAATTCAGTTAAAAAGCAAAAAAAAAAGAATATTTTTTCTCCAAAGAAGACAGAATTATTTTCTGTATTTGTAATCTTTTGTAGCCATTTAATTTGTGTGTGTGTTTCTATCTGCAATTCAAAGCAAAATAATTTTGGAATTAAAATTGAAACTTCTCCTTGAGAATTCTCACACTAGGATTTTAAAGTTTAGAAATTTGATTCTTAAACACTTTTTTTTATTTCCTCTGAACTAAATACTGCATGAATCAAAATACTTTTTAATGATTTCTGTTGTGAAGTTGTTTTCAAGTGGAGAATTCTTAGGAATTTTATTTCCCAAGTGGAACTAGTCATGAGACACTGAGCTTTTGGCTCTGGCACACTCTGGAAACAATGATATGCGACATCTATCACTGCTGCTCTCTTGTGAGTGTAAACCCTAAGCACTCAATAAACAAAACAATAAAACTACTGAGAATGGTTAATACCTGCATCATAGACCTTCACTGCCTTGCCCTTTAACAATAATGCCTTCTCTATTCCTTATCTTTCCTTCTTGTTATAACATCTTACCTCCTTCATCAGTGCAAAAAAAAAGCAAGATAATTCTGCCGGGTACGAAATGCCTTTGATTCATATTAAATTGAGGAGAATGAGATCACACAGCAAATCTCCTGAACAGCTGCTGAAGTGACACAGAGGTCCTGTGTACTTTAGAGAGTCAAGCATTGATGTAGCTGCGGTATCACAGCTCATTTTCTGACAAGCAAGTTTTCAGATCAGGAGAAACCGTGGCAATAAGATCTTGCTTTGCTCTACCTCCGCAGCTCCACCAAAGCCTGCAATCAGGGCAATTTATGAGTGCAAAACCTAGGGCCAAGTGACAATGCTTTGATTCTTCTTTCCTGCAGTGGAGTCATGCAGCCCCAAAGAATGAGTCCCCTGGCAGTACAAAGTTTATTTTGGAACCTTTGGCCCCTTTTTTTTTTAAATTGGGAACAGTGTTTCATGTGTTTTATGCAGCATGTTTCCTCTTTTTAAGTGTTCTGGATTACTGCTGCAAAAATTCCTCCTGTAATATTGTCCTGCTAATTGATAGCCCAGGAGGAACTGGAAGAAGCAGCCTGGTACAAACAATGAAAATTCCTATAATCCAGGAAGTAGAAGGGCAAAAAACCCAAACCAAATACACTTAAGATTCCACAGTGGCAATTAGAAAAGATGGCAATAAAAGACAAGAATCATGAATATCTGTATCATGGTAGTAGGACTAAATTTTCATCAGCTGTCCTACTCTATTTGAATTTTTTTTCAGTTAACACTTTGCTAAATCCTTACTGCATTGGGAGGACAGAACCTTTCAGAAGGTCTTTTATTTTCCTTTTACAAAGAGACTATTATTTCGCAAAGAGACTATTATGTAGAGTGGACGGTTAATTAAAAATAATTTAAAATTGCATTTACTTCTCAAGAATCATGAAATTAAAAAGAAAATAAGCTCTGGTTATTCTGCAAACTGAGAAGCATAACATTACCCCGAATTACAGTAATGTGGTCAATTCTTATGATGTGATGAATTATGATTCAATGTTTCAGATAGAGATCAGCTTGTAAACTTTTTTAATTGTACAGTTTTACTGAGCAACATTTGCCACAGTCCTGCAAATAAGATCAATATTCCTTGTGTGGTTAGTTGGTAAAAGTTGGGAGTAGATGAATCCGTGTTCAGCCCCAGCTAGTGAAGATAATATTTTGTGGATATTGGCTTCTTACCGCTACTGTTACCAATATTGATCTTGGCTAACCACTGCAGTGCACTGAAATCAATTCAGCTACATTCCTCGGAGTCACCTAAAATAGAGCACTCCATTGTTAAATCAAGTACTTTGGCTAGAAATAGCCTTATTTTCACTGGAATGTTAACAAGACACTTGACCCCTAACAAAACACAAAGAGGAGCATTCCCCCTTCTCATGACTCAGAAGCACACACAAAAAGAATCTGGTGGGGCTTGTGCTGGAAATAACAGGATCTGAAAGAAAATAAATCCTTTCCTCTATGTAGTTTACTACCTAGCAGTGGTAGGAGTAATAACTGTTAAGGAATCACTGAAAAACCTTTGCTTTGCACTGGTTTAGCTCTTTGGACAGTCGTGCATTTGATTATCTGTTCTGTCTTCTATACTTTGCAAGTGAATGACGCTGTCAGATAAGAAAGTGAGATCGCCCTAAGTCCCTACTCATATGCTGGGAAACAGCCTCCTATATTTACTTCTAGTAAAGTGATAGAGACCTGCCTCCACTAAAATTTTATGGTGGTAGAGTTGATACATCTCTTTATAGAAAATACATTGTTTTGGAAAACTAGGGTTTAATCTAAGGTAGAGTTTGGGGACCATTATTTCTGCTATTTTATTTTATTAAGCTACATGTGTTTGTATCATATTTTTCATTATTATGAATTTGCATGCATCAAATGCTTGAATGTACATATGTATATATAAATATATACATAAACACAAATGTATACATGTATGTATTTAGCTCTGTATATGCACATACAAAAGAGAATCTGGTGATTTGCTGCTAACAAATATATTTGGTTTGCTTTGTTCTTCAAATATCAGAGTTTCTTTTATTCTGCTGTGCCAAGATCCTTCCTTTATTCACTAATCCACCTTTATCTGCATCTTAAATCCAACAGGATGTAGAGAATATTGTACTGGAAATAATGCAGACTGCAGATTTAAACCAGGAAAGTAAGCACAGCCCTCTTGGATAAAACCAGCCTTCCTGAACAAATATAATTTTGTTATTTTATTGGTTTTTTTTTAATTGTCCCACTTGAATGGCTGTTAAATTTTTTTAGAGCACATCCTGTACTTGGTGAATCAAAATTGTTTAATACTTTTGCAATGCGCTCCTTAACCTTTCAGAACTCAAAGCCACAACTACCTTTTTCTTCTATAGTGTACATAAAAGATGCCATGATTTCATAGAATGACTTTCACTGTAGCTTAAAGCAAGGTCCTTTTCTAAACAGAATCTCATCAAACTGGTCTGCTGGTACAAAGATTTGTTTTAACACCATTCTTTCAGGCTCGAATACATCCTTCCACTCTTCTGTTCTAGCTCAGTGAGTTTCTCTTTCGAGGTTCTCTAGGTTAGGTCACGACTATCATGGCACATTCCTCCCCTGAGTCTTAAAGTGATTAGCTGTCTTCCTGATCTGGACTAGTTTGTGTCTCTTGTGTCCTGGGATGTTCACTGCCAGTAAAGGGAATGGGATCCCAACACCAAAATTGTCCTCAGAGTAGGGATCAAGTCTACAAGATATCACTGGGATGCAAAAATGTTAAACAAAACTCCAAGTAATTTTAATTTCTAGCTTGATACAATTGAGATGTGGTATTCTGCCTTTTTCTTGCAAGTGATAAACCATCATTAACTTGTTCATTGATAACTGCCAAATTATTTTGATTACATCTAATGGGATAATGTTGTTTAGCTTTGTTATTTGCATATTTATTTTAACCAGACACATCAAAGTTACTTCACATCTGTTAAGAAACTGGTAGGAATACACATTTCTATGCAGATAAACAGACAGGATTCTGATCCTAAAAGCAAGTATGTTTTGATGTTATTTACATCTGTATTATTCCCAGGCAATATTGTTACTAAGAAGTCACTTAAAAATACTTTCTTTTTATACATTTTAGTCTTTAAGAAAGATTTATGTTAATTTTCCTAAACAGTGAATATAGTGGATTTATATCTGTAATAAAACAAAAAAAATCTAGTTCTTTCAGTATTATCCTCCAAATTAATCTAATTCTTGACCTAAACACACTGCTAAAGACACTGCCTAAACTATATGTCAGTTTCTTTACATATGGGTGAGCAACACAATGCTTCATATATTTAAAATATTATTACATTAATATTACTGTCCAAAACCATATTATTTTCTAGATTGTTGTTATTTTGGTTTTCTTTCCCTCCTTCACTCCTTTCCTCCTTCCTCCTCTGTCTTCTCTCCTCTCTGGGTTTCTCTCTCTTTCACACACCTACTCACTTTCTCTCTTGAATAGACAGAAGGTCCCAGGAAGAGGAAAAGTGACAAACAAAGCTCCCACCCAAAGTCTGTACCCTGTGATTTGATTTTTAGTTTATTTTTCATATTCAGTTTTGGTTCATTTTTTATCAATGTTGTTTTAGCAATCAGTAGTGCCAAATGCTTAAGAAAAAGTTCTTAAATACAGTAAAAAGTATTCAATAGGCAGATGAGATTTTAGCAATTTATGAAACAAATACATAAAGATCAAATCCTATTGTGCATTTCTGTCAAAAAAAGTGATGTTTTAGCAATTATTCTGATTTCAGTTTTCAAACTCCTGCCTGAACTGAAGATGGCATCACCAAGCCAAAAATGTCCTGCAGGCCTTTCTTCACATTGTTCAGAAATAAAATAAAAAAAAAAAAAAAAAATTCCAATACTCCCAAGACTTCATATAGCTCTGTATTACTTTGACTCTGCAAAGTACTGAACATCTCTGTTTTCCCAAGAATTCTCTGGGAATCGTGAATACTTTATGTCTTGTGGGATCAACTTTTATATTAATTATGCTTCAAAGCCAACCTTACCAGACCCAAAAGAAAACCTCAGACCAAACCCAGAAACAAACACCAAAAATCCAGACAAGGACATTGAAAGACTTGGGAACAGCTGCAAGAAACTGCAGTGTTGTTTGGGGGTTTATTTTACCACTCACAGAATCTGCATTTGTAAGAGGATGTTTGGAATACAAAATCTGTGGTTGTGTATGTTTATAGGTGCACAATGGATAGATAAAATTACCAGGTTTAAACTTTTATCAGTAGCACGTCTATACTGTTTTGTTTTTTGCTTTTTTGTTTCTTTTTTTTTTGTGAAGTGTGCTTGTTCAGAGATTTCCTAAGGCTACCTAAGTGCTTTGCAAATAAGATTCATATTATTGCCCTGAACTACATGCAAAGATCAAAATAACTTTTTAAATGTCAATGAAATTAACATCACATATCTTCTCCTGTTTTAATGATTTTGAGCATAAGTGTTGCTATAGGACACAAAAGAACACAGGCACACACTGTAGTTCAGGTGATCAGAAGAGAGGAGAAGAGGGTTTATTTTTTCTGACTCCAGTATTTATAGTTTTCCAAAAGTGACAGTGGATTGGATGGTGGCCGTGCCCCCTCTCCAAAGACACTGGACAGATAAACAGTCTATCAATTTTTTCCTCCTCTATGAAGGAATGTAAAAACACTGAGGTGTTTACAGAAAGTGTGTGAGAAAGTTCTTCACAAATATGTAAATATCAGAAGGCTTAGAAAGTCTTACAAAAATCAGGGTGACACATAAGTAAATTATATAAATTCTTAGCTCTTTTTCAAGTTGTCTCTGACTTCCAGGTAAACTTGTATGTTTGTTCTTTGGTTTCATTCTAATAGATGCACATGTCAAATCTTGGAGTAAGGGCACATGACAATAGAAATTTTCATTATAGCAGTCTATTTTCTAGAAAATTTATATTAATGTTGGAGTTAACTACAGCTAGGATGATGTGGACAAGCTTGAGTAATGGGCCCCTGGGAACATCATGAGGCAATGTGCAATGTGCTGCACTTGGGTCTGGGGCAACCTGGTATCAACACAGCCTGGGGCTGAACAAATGGAGAACAGCCCTGCTGAGAAGGGCTTTGGGGTGCTGCTGGGTGAGAGGCTGGACATGACCCAGCCATGGGCACTTCCAGAAAGCCAAATGTGTCCTGAGCTGCGTCCAAAGCAATGTGGGCAGCAGAGCCAAGGAGGGGATTCTGCCCTTCTGCTCTGCTCTGCTGATACCCCACCTGCAGTGCTGCATCAGCTCTGGGGTCTGCAGCAGAAGAAAAAATACCTCTCTTGTAAGAAAATGTTGAATAAGTTTTTCAGTCTGGAGAGCAGAAGGCTTAGGAGTGACCTTATTGTGGCTTTTCAGTACGTAGAGAGGGCTGACAAAAAAGTTGGAGAGGCACTTTTTACAAGGACATATAGTGATAAACTATTAAAAGGGTTAACTACATTCAGCTGAAAGAGGGTAGATTCAGATTGGATATTAGTGAGAAATTCTTTGCTGTGAGAGTGTTAAAGCATTGGAACAGGTTGCCCAGATAAGCTGTGAATGTCTGGAAATGTTCAAGGCCGGGTTGGATGGGGACCTTGAGCAACCCAGTCTGATGGAAGATATCCCTCTTCAGAGCAGGGGTGTTGGCACTAGGTTATCTTTAAGGTCCCTTCCAACCCAACCCCTTCTGTGAGTCTATGATCTTACATAGTTTTGTAATAAGTCCTAATTTTCACGTTTCTTACACCTTTATGAAACTGAAATTGTTAGTCTATCATTTTTCTCAACATGTTGGATTGTATATTTGGAAAATAAAAATACACCATAGAAAAAGAAGTCAAGAATTTCTAGTCTGCTGAAGAAAAATTTGAAACTTGTCTGAGAGGCCTTCTTGAGTTATGTTTTCCTTTTAGCTTCTTTGTGAAACCTTGAGAGCTTCAAAGCCATAATGAAATCCCATTATATCTACTGAGCTAGGTGGTAATAGCTAAATTATAGTTTTGTATTACATGCAGACTGGACAGAGAGACCATACTAAACATTGTAGTATACTGGAAAATTTGTCTAACTAACTGTATATCCTTTTCCTCACAGTGACCAGTATTAATTAAGGTGGTTTTTTTGCAGCAGCATGGAGGTGTAGCTTGTTAGCTTAAAGGAGCAGATGAAAAATTGGCCTATTTTTTGTCTCCTGTCCTTTGTGTAATTTTTTGTGATGCTGCTGCTTAAGCACATTGGATGTTTCCATGCAAATTTACTAAAAACGTTGGCATTTCAGTGGTTTATCTATTTATTAATCATTCTTTAATTAAGAAAAAGGACATATTCATCTCTTAAGCAGTAGCTGGAATCTCCTGGCAGCAGCAATGTCATTAAGATGTAATTTTTATTTTTTTTTAAATCATTATTCTTTTAAATATCCTTGACTCTTTAGAGTGTCTGAATTTAAATACTACTTTGCCATAAGACTGAGATCTTAAAAAAGATTGAATTATTTGTTGCCAACAAGATTATGGTAGCTTATAAAATAGATAATATTTTAAATGTTTGTAATAGATAATGTATGGAAGAAAATACTCATCAAGATTCACAGAAAATCATAAATTCAATGTTTTGTAATAATTAGGAAAATTGCTTCCCAAGCATAATTTTAATGATTCAAGATTCAGAACGATAAAGCTACTGATACACATAATATAATCAATAAAATCCAACTTTTATGACAGTCATCAACTCTTTCGTTTCACCCTTCATTTCTCTCTGATATGTTGGTAGAGCTGTAAAAGAGAAAATAAGTGAACAGCCATCTGCAATACTGAAAGGTAAGAAATAACAGTGTAATAGTCCTTTTGTATATTTATCCTTTCAAAGGAAATTTTGAAGATGCAATATAATGACTTGTTTATTCTGCTTCAAAAAATATTTCCTGTTTTTATATTGAATAACTTACTTCACCTAGGTGATAACTTGCTGTTCAACTCTTCTTGAAATACAGTAATGAGCAAAAATATTTCAACATTCTTTTGTTCAAAAACAACTGAAAAAATCCCAGACTTAAAAAAAATGAAAACATGTCTATATTTTTGTCAGTAAAATATTTTTTATAAATATCCTCATTCTGTCTTTAAATCTCTTGAATGACATTAGTCACATCTAGATATAATCATCTAAAAGGAAGCTAGTTTTAGTGTAAATTGATGTAAATAGTTAGGGATCTTTGAAATAAAGTGCCACAAATAATGCTTTCCCAACACAATTTAACGTACTTTCTCTGAGGATACTTTATTACAACCTGAATGGTTAATTTCTCTCCACTGACTGCAAAGATGCCTTGGTAGATATCTCAGACAGAATGCTAAAAGCTGGGGTTATCACCAGACTGTTGAAGTGTTCTGTCTTAGATTTACTTCAGTTTGACTTTTAAAAACTAATTTTAAAAACAGCAGAATATTTTATTTAAATTATTTAAATAGGTAATTACTACAAAAATATTTTGCAATCTCCCACCACTTTGCTTCTGAAAAAAAGGGGGTAGAAACTATAATAATTAAGAAAAAAAGGTTTAATCCAAACTTCAATATTTTATATCCTGGCAATGAGCTAAAAAGAAGTAAATCAATTGTTCAAAGAAATGTATGTCTACCCTTTAACCTCTTCAGATTTTCAGAAATCCACCAAAAGAAGGAGCTGTTACTCTGAGTTCTCAGACAGAAACCCTTATATTCTCATCTCTTTTTCACTTTACTTTGGTTTTGCTTTACCTTTACTTGACCTTCCATGGCTAGAATGAAAGTGCACAAGATATTGAGTCAGTCCTCAATAACTTGAGCTTTCATGATGAGTGTCATGGGGAAGAAAAATGAAGAGTGTCAGGGAGAAGAAAAGTGGGTCTTTCAGCACCGACCCTGTGTAACCTCTTGCAGGTATTTCCCAGTTGTGACACTGGTGTCCTTCAGCACGATGTTCCACATCCATAGAGAGGGCAGCACTACTACATTTCAGTGATGTTACTCACAGCCAGATGCTATAAAAATAAAAAAGTGCAGTGATTCTGTTGCTGGAGGGGTATGTTTGGGCTGTGGGATGTCTGTGCTACCTCACAAAAGGGTTAGGCCTCTTAATTTCTCTTGGAACTTATATAGGTTTGTAAAGGTTCCTCAGACATCTGGTGGCATTAACCACTCATGTGTGCAGCAGAGCAGGTTTATGATGCCTGCTGACTTGACCAAGTGTCACTGATGTGTTTCTGTGGTGCAAATGCTGCACCCTGTGCACCAAACAAATTATCTGTTTGAGAGCCAGGCATGGTCACATGCATCCTACAGAGACATATAATTCAGACTTAGTCTATGTCTTTGGATTTTTTTCCCCAGTTATAAATACTGAAACTCTAGGGTGTAAATAAATATTCATGTGAATGAAGGTAAAACAGTAAAATTGAACATTATTTCAATCATGCAGTAAATTATCCTGATTTTCCTCTACCTCTGAAACAGACAACACACTAGAAAAGTCCTTGTATATCCGAGTAAGAAAGGAATTTCCATTCAAAGGAGAGTACAAGCCTACTTAATAGACAGTGGCCCAATTCTTACTGCAAGTATTGGAAGGAAACATGAAGTAAGCCATTTTAATTTCTGAAGAAGTTATGACAAATTTAAGAATTTTAAATATTTATGTAGCTTATGGAGTTAGTATTTATGTTGCTTAAATAAAAGTCTTACTGACCAAGCAGTGACCTATTACACCCATAAAATTGAAAAAGATTTAAGAGGGTGTATTTGTTTGCCTGGAATCTTAGCATAAGCATAACTATTAGTGAGCTACTTCATTTTGTGATGTCATTGATGGCACAACCATCAACAAAGTCTGAGCACTTGGACACAGGTACATCAAGCATACATTTAAATGTGATGTGTAACTGCAAGAGGTAGAAGGAGACTTCTGTGATGCAACTATGCAAACAGGGTACAATCAAATTCATGTATAAGGCATAAACTGAAGAATATGCATAGTAGTTATGGAAAAGGCAGGAAACATGACTGGCAAAACGAAAAAGTTTTGCTCCTGGAAATAAGATAATCTGTACTGGAAACAGATGACATTCACCCTTTTTTGGGGGGGAGGTTGTAGGATCATAAAAATACCATGGATGCATGAAAAAAGAACGAAAGATAGATGACTCTTGACTTTGATTTTCTGCAGGGTAAATCCTGGACCTTGGTATATATTCATCCCCTTTAGGTATATGGATCATTCCTTGGTGCCACCTCAGCAGCAATGCTGACTGATCCTCTCATCAACTCAGGAAGGAGAGAACTGTTTGTGGTCTGCAATATGAAAGGAATCAATAAAAGTGATCAGGGTTAAATAAAAAGACTGAAGAAGTTAAAATTAGTGCCTGGAGGTTAGTGAAGGCAGTAACGGATATCTCAGATCAGCTTTGCCCATGAAGAAAAATAAAATAACCAACTGCATCCTGAGACACCCCTGCAATACTCTAGGTTTACATCAGAGTAATACACTTGAAATCATTTGGGGTGATGTGATGTAAAATCTATCAGTACAATGATTAATTGGGTCACCAGCCTCTTCTCCCTTATGTCTCTAAAATGTTATTTAATTAAAATTAAAATGCTGTGTGGGATTGGTCCCAGAGTATGGTTTCTAGGCATTGTATAAATAGGAAGAAGGTATTATTCTATTGTTAATAATGTTTCATCTACTCGTCTTTCTCCAGTGTGCTGATGCACAGCAATTCTCCTTTCAATATGCAGACACCACTACATGCTTACTTAATAGATAGTTTCAAAAAAGTTTTCAGAAACATTCTATCAGAAAATTCCAATTCAAATTAATTGCAGGAATGGAAAGTTAATTTTAAAAAATTATTATGTAAGGCCATGAAAGACAAAATTCTGATTTCTGATATTCCATTCTGATGGAATAGATGTACTTTTTTATTTTAGACGAAACAGATAAAGAAACAAATAAGACCCCCACCAGAACAAAACTTCTCATATTTTAATCAACCCAAATGGTTTATTTCAGGTTTCTGTTTTGAACCATACTGAAAAGTATTACTTTGGTTTGCATCTTTACCCGAGTTGATTGCTTTTATTTTTATTTTGTTTTATAGCAGAATAAAGGAATTAAGGTTTCCTGAAAACAAAACACTTCTCCAGAGTTTTATGATTAAAGTGTTTTTAGGTTTTTTTCCAAGATATTTTTTAGATTAAAGGGTGTTTGTTTTTCACATGCTTTAGCATTCGGCTCTGAAATTCTTGTTTTTTGAAGTCTGAAATCTGAAGTCTAAGTCAGGACAATCTGAGGAATGAAAACATTCTGTTTCTGGAGTTGAAATAATTGCATTACAAGGAATTAAGATGTGAACTAATACGAAAACCAAGGCTTGGTATTACTGTCACACCACATAACTACATTAGGCCTCCAGAAAGAAAATGCCTGGCATATGAAACCTTTGATGCATAAAATCAAGTCTGAGAGAGAAATAGAAGGATACAGGAAGCCTTTTGTTTAGTTTAGTTTAGTTTGTTTGTTTTGTTTTGTTTTGTTTTTTTAATAGGTTTTTGTCTATAAATCAGTAGTTCTGCATCTGTGAAATACTGAGGTAAAAGGCAGGGCTGAGCCTTCTGAGACTTGGGTCTATTTCTAGTGCTATCAACGGCTTGACATGTGACCTTCCCAAGGTCAGTACTTCTGTTTTCCAATCTGTTGAGCAAATAAAATTATATTGTATTCCCCTGTAAAAGTCTCTGATGTGGGTTGACAAAGAGAGAAAGAACTGGATATCACTCTTATATAAGATTTGACTTTTTTGAGTTGTAGCCCTGAGTAATGATGATAATTACTTCAGTCACCATGCATGGTCATCACAGATTTCAAAGCACCTTTGGGCTCTCACTTATAATACCTTCCACTTCCACAAACTGGGAAACAGGCATAGGAAAGAGAAATTAACTGCACAGAGTCATGTCAGCACTATTGGTGAAGGCAAGTCTTTGCCTCAGTTCTGCATTCTGAGAAACATTTTCCTCTCCATTATTAAACAATGAAAATAAGTTATAGTTAGAAAGAACAGAGACATAAGCTCTTATCTACTTTTTTCCATTTATATGATCCTTATGTTACTCTGAGAATGTGCTACGAAAATGGATAAGAAAATAATTAATTATTGAAAACACATTATAGATCTATTATTCAAGCTGATATTTAGTGGGATTACTTGTGTAAGCAATAGAGTGGAAGTCTGGACAGTTTTTTTCCTACAGGATTTATTTTTTTTTTGAGAAGGATACTTTTTAATGCCTTGTGTATATCTAAATTACACTGACTTTTTGTGTCATGTCTCATCCCTAAAGTTTTTATAAAATGATGGAAGTAATTTTTAACTAACTTTAAATTGTATGAATGAGTGTTACTATACTCTCTCAGTCACTCGGATAAAGTAACCATGTGTTTCAACCTTTTGTTTGTGTTTAGGCAGACATGGGATACTCAGTGAAAGAATGAAATAAGCAAGCAATCAAAACCACAAAAAGGTCATCTAGCAAAAATGCAGTACTATATTGTGTATTGATCTCATTACATGGAAGTCATGTCTTGCAAGATGTTGAGAATTGTTGTAACAAGGTACTTAAAATGATAATGCTGGAATCTTTAAAAAATTTGCTGAGATTAGACTGTGGTGCAAATGTTATCACTTCTTATTAAAGGCTGCAATGTTATACTAGTACATTTCCTGCTATAGCTGACTAAAAGAACAAATATTTCTCACAGCACCAGTTAATTTCATTGTAATGTTTTTCCCCAGCCTAAATGTATGTCTTTTATCACAAAGCAAAAAGGAGAATTCTGTGCACTTCAGTGCTGCAATGCCGAATGCTGCAATGCCAAACCTAGGAAGCCAAAGCCTGGAGTGAAATCCTGGTCCCGAACTCAGGCAACCAATCATCTCACATACTGCTATGGAAAAGGCAGAAACTAGACCTTCATGTCAGAACCATGCTCCAGAGAGCATGGAAGATGCATCTGGAAGGACGTTTCAAGTGAAATGCTGCAGTGAAATCTCAGTTCACATTTTGGGGTCAGGGCTGCAGCAAAACCATCTCTCTCCATCTGGGCTCCTCAACTTGAAATTCTCCACTGAAAACAGACAACCCACTTCTGTTGTGTCAAAGTTTTAAAGTGTGTGTGTGAGTCTGTGTTTGTCTATGTGTGAGAGTGAGTTTTGAGATGAGAGGAATAAAAGGAGGTGGGTGACTCAGCTCAGCTCCCTATCTCTCTCCTTCTAACCAGCATCACAGTGGGCAGAATATACTTTCCCAGAGAAGACATAGGGTCAAATCACTACTAAATTGGAAGGGGATTAATTCTGTTCCTATAGTAATCCTTACATTTCAACAAAAGGCCCCTCCAGAAGGCCATAGGCTGCCGGAAAATAAAGCGGAAAAGAAAAAGAAAAATTAATGAAACAGAGAAAGAAATATAAAACATGAATATCTGTCTCAATTGACTCCTTTATCAAACATCTGTTCTATATACTCTTACCAATAAGTACAGTAGCTGTGGTGCTTGGTCCTGTCCTAAGAACTGCTCAGATGCTTTAGAGACTTTAATGCAAGCAATCATAGTAGAAACTGGGTCAGAAACTCAGATCAATATATATAGTTTAAATAAGAAATTCTGGTCAGGACCTTGGCCTGGCCTACTCACTAAATATACCTCTTTCTTCCGCATCATTAGGATTTCAGAGTGAAATGACTACATGGGTTTTATGGCAGACTACACACAAGATGGACGCAAAATATGTCCATCTTTCTGACTCCTATTTCCTTTTCTGACACCTAAGGTTTTAACCTTTTAAGATTAACCCTGTGACTGATTTGGCCACTGTTTCCAACACAAAATTACCTCAAGGTCTGATAACAATGTATAATGGAGAAGAATGTCCATCAGTTTTGCTACCAGCTCCATAATCTAAACATCTGATATGTGAAGTTTATTAGCTCAAGCTCAGTTTCACATGAAAGCACAAAGCAAGCAAGTCCTCCCAGGGCTGTGCACACCCTGGAAAGTGCTGTAATTCATGCTCTCCTACTGCCCTTCCATGGTTCAAGGGATCTCAAAATTATTCTTCTTGTAAAGTAGAACAGCTGCAGCAAGAGGGTTGGTAGCCCGGTGGTTAAGTGTATGAGCCAAGAAAGAAGAACATGTGGGCTGGCTCTTACACTGCAAAACATAGAGAATTTTTTATTTTCTCATCATGAGCCAGTCTCCTACTCACTAGACAGAAGTAGGCAAATGACTTCTCTAACTTTCATTTCTTTATTTTTTATTTTTTTTTTTTAGTCATCATCATCCACCACTGCATCATTTTGCAAAGCTCCGTCTGGTGAACAACCTATCACAGGGACACTTGGAACATGCTCACATGCCATTACCCTTAGAAAAATGAAAAATGAGGGAGAAAATTACCTGGTTTTGGAAACCTTGTTAGGTCTAATTGCAGTTGGATAGAAATCCAGTAGCTATGTGTGAAGACTGACCAGTGAAATATACTGAGATAGAAAATTCTGTGAGGAGATCCTGATATTAGCTTAAACCCTTCAACCCTTAGTTAGAACTTGTTTATCTGAACTGATTTAAAGTCATTGTATACACTGAGAAGCATAGTTTCTGCAGGAGCTGCAACATATGGAAGCATCTATGTTAACTACCAGCCTGTGTTAAATTTCATAGTCAAAGACTGAAAAAAGACATAATTTCAAAGTAAATAATGACCC
>VXBU01017600.1:173435-193002 GCA_013400315.1 Bombycilla garrulus | reverse complement strand
AAAAAAAAAAAGAAAAAAAAAAAAAAAAAAAAAAAAGTGCTGCATGGCTCGCATGGATACAACGCAACCCAGGGACGCTCCAGCCCCCGACTGGAAGCAGCGTCTAGTTCCCACCATCATCCCTCTTACCTGATAAGTCCCTTCGTATCAAACCTTCTATATACGAAATACAGTATAATAATAAAAAGTGCCATTTCGCCAGATTTTTTTTTTGTGTGATCAATAGGCAGTAGAGATCGTACTTTTGCCGTGGAAAAAAAAATTGTAAAGATTTTATTTAAGACATAGCTGCATGAATATTCTCATTGGATTTTTTTTTTTTTTTTTAATATCTAGGTGGGAATTACTTTGCTGGGAGAGATTTGCTTTGTTGATAATGGATTATGTTTTGTTTTTTGGGGGGGAGGGGGAGGCTTTGGTTTTGTTTTCTCTCTCTTCTTTTTCAATATACATAATCAGTATTGCCTTTCCATCTGAATGTAAAAATTAGTACCCTGGATTTCTATTATGGTAACAGTGTAAACATACGAAAAAAAAAATCTGAGGCAGTTAAGCATGACCAATTAATGTCACTCTAGTGCTTAGGCTGCAAAGTTTAATGGTAGAAATTTCTGTGCTGTTGTAAATCTTACTATAACTTGAGGAAAAGAGAATGAGGAAGCAAGTGAAACTTACTAATTCTATTCGAGGATTTTATAATGGCATATTTTTTCAGTATTAAAGTGAAAATGTTTTCAAATCTGGGTCCTTACCATTTTTCCAGCATCTAATTCTTGCAAACGGGTTACTTGGGTTTAGGGGACAGAGCCTCCTTTCAGTGCTCTGTGCGTGTTTCCCTCCCTCCCTTTCTTTCCCTCCCTTCCTCCTTCTCATTCATTCACAGGCAGAGACACAAACACCCTTCCTCCCCCCCTTTCCCAATGTAAATAACGCACAGAAGTTTCCTGACTGCCTCCTCCCCTCTCCCTTCCTCCCCTTTTTTTTTTTTTTTTTTTTTTTTTAATAACGGGGTCGTGAATCCCTTTATTAATACTGTGAATCTCATGCTGCTGCAGCTGCTGTCACCACCTCTGCTGTACACACTGCAGATATATTAGGGATGTTAGTGGGAATTTGCTTTAAATGCCTCTGCCCAGCTTGGTCTCATTAAGCTGGAGCCGAATTTCCGTGGCCAGCATTCCCTCTCTGGAGCGGCTTGCCCGGTGGGGCAGCTGCGGGCGGCCGGGCTCCAGCAGCTGCCGCCAGTGGGAAAAACGAATTAGCCCTCAGAGATTTTCCCGTTCCTGCTCTGGGTACCTCCACCCTTTGATATTAAAAGCTGAAAAAACCACGGAGCAGTGCTGCAGTTGGACTTCAGGCAGCTCGCCTTTGATCCCGTTCCTGTACGGGAAAGTGCCCCTAAACTCAGTCAAACCTGTAAAGGCGAAAGTCTTTGCAAATCGCTTGCAACTCACAGCTTAAGTCCCAGTGGAGATATGGAGAATTTCAGTCACGTTGCTCCTGGCTTTCTCCATGCAGAGAATCCTTTCAAAGAGTAAAACACTATAAGGGACTTGCTAAACTTCAAATACTGATTTGGTTTGCTTTATAGAGAATGCCCACTTTTGGGATCTGGGAGGAGAAAACGGATCTACATACACATTGCAATAGGTACGCTCTTGAAAGTGAGGAAGAAGCCTGATTCCAGGTATTCATGAAGAATTAAACACGGGGAATACATCATTCCTTCAGAATCCTTTATCACTGTGGAGAAATCTGCAGTCTCCTAGAAAATACCTTGAAGTTTGGTTGTGCAGCTCTGAAAATGATGTGGCCTGCTCAACTATACAAACCATTCCTATTTCAGGGTCCTTTCTTTATTCCACCTTACTGCTTCATTAGACAAATTGCTCTGCCAGGACACTGTAAGACAAAGTGATGGCAGTAGAGGCATTAGTTTGCCATTGTTGACTAGTTTGAGAAGAAAAAACAAATGCACTTACATGTAAGCTGGTATTTCTCTCCTTGGGAGGCCATAAAATTTAGCTTAGACATAATCCAAAATAACCTGTTTAAGTTAGTGCACCCTTAAAAGATTACTTAAGTCTAGCTGCATTCTTTGTGAGTGAGCTGCATTCTTTACAAAATTGAGTAACAGAGAATATTAAGAATACATCCTCTGCTAAAAAGAATAATAATTGCATTAGAAGAACTGTAATGGAAGTTAAGATAAAACATGCAATAAATTAAAATGTCAGATCACTGATTGAGGTCAGACATGCATGCATTTCAGAGAATATAATGCTAAATATGTGATTTTAATTTGTCATGTTTGAAAAGTAGCTTAAAGTTGTAAATTTGCTAATTTAGCTTCCTGAAAGAGCTAGTTTATTGGCATACCTAAATGGAGATGTTGATTTGATCGAAATTTTGAAGATATGTATACATCACCCTGCTTCTAGGTTGTGGGGAAATGGCAAAATGGAATTTTCTATGTCATTTTCTGATTTTGACATTCACAGTATTCTTTCCTCTGTCTTGCAGACACTTGCCCTTGCAGACACATAGATCACTCAACTCTCTATGATGATGTAATAATTACCAAGCCTTGAACTACAATGCTTATCTTGTTTACATGTTTAGCACTTCCATCAAACGAAACACTCAAATAAACCCCCAAAACCATAAAATAAAAAAGGGACTATTGAGGATGTTTTGAAGAGAAGTGCAGATACATTAAATATGTTCAGTTGTATTGCAATAACAACAATAACCAAAAAGCAATGTTTTATTTGCTGATAAATACTGTCATGATATTATTTCTAACATTGGAAGCCTGTAAGATATTCATCCTGTGTCAAAATGAGCATTTTTTCCCTAGTAACTTAAGAATCTTGTAACTTCAAGCATTGTATATATCACATTAAGTTACTTACTACTTAATTGTCTCAGCAAAGACATGTCTGTTCTTTCAGAAAAGGCAGAAAAGAAAGAAATGTATTATTTAGTTAGTTAAAAAAGGTTTGTTTGTAGTTTGTTTTTGTTTCTGCAAACACTTCAACTAAGAATAGCCTCGAATTTAAACTGTTGCCATAGAAATCTATGCCTTTATACATGGTAGCCTCCTGCATGCCATTGCAGAAGAGTGAATGGAATTCTAGAAGCAACCTGAAAACAGTTTAAATTCATACCCAGGGAGATGTGTGTCATTTTGAGAAAAAGTGTGCTGTTGGAACTGCATAGAAATGTGTTATTATGTTGCTTTACTGAATGTGTTGGCTGTGTCAGGTTATTTTATAACTTCAGTGCACTTGCATTGAAAATAGAGCTTCAGATCTGCTTGCAAACTAAGTGATGTAATCTTTGAGAGGGTTTATAGTTCGGTTTGAGTTAGAGTTTTTTTTCTTAGTGCTTTTTTATTTAATTTTGGGCATTTCTTTAGCAAGAGTGGGGGCAGATGTTATCTGATGTAAAAGAAAAGGCTGTGTGTACTAGTCTTTACTCAGGTAGAAAAGCCATGAAATATGCAAGGTGAACATTTCACATTTTTTTAAGCTGGTGGTAAAACTCTTCAGGGTGAAAATTAGGCCAGAAAGAGGCTGAAAAATGCTCATCCTTCCCAACAGAATAATTTCTACCTTTCATTATCTATGAAACAATTTGTAGGTCTCACAAATATGAAAATTTCCCAAATACAAGTAGCTTGTAGCAAAGTGACAAACTATTTCCCTTTGTATTTTTCTCTGTGGTTTCTTAAGACACAAAAGACAGCAGGAATTTGAGATTAAGTGAAAGACCTTTAATTTGCTCTTTTAATCTTCTATGTAACCTTCTCCTAGAAAAGGCTTCATCTGGGGGATTTCTTGGAAAATAGTACACAAGATGTAGGCAAATATTTAACATCTTTGTTTTTTCTTATGTTTGGATCTGCATGGTAGTTGTTTTATTCTATACCCAACTCTGTAATTTTTTGTACTATTTGAATCAGTCAGAGAGAATTTGTCTACATTTTTATTCACAGGTAATCAAAAATGGGCACTCTTAGATGTTAAAGGATCTCATTAGATAGGTCCTTCTGTATTTAGTAAAGTTCCTACAGACATATAAAAATAAGATAGTAAGTAGGACAATTTCTGTGTCTGAATATTATTGACTGCTTGTGCAGTTCAATTTGTGGGTTTTTTGTGATTTATGGAACAGAAATTTCTAGGCATTGGGCAGAACTTTAGAGTATTTGACTACTGCACAAATGCCTTTTTTTGTATTTGGGAAGAAGTCAGAGGGTGAAGAATTAATGGGTTGTGTTGGTAACATATTGTTGTCCTAATAACATGCAGATATTTCTGTTATCTGTTTAAAATTATCAATCTGTTTAAACGGTATTAGAAGTATGGACACGACCAGTCAAAATCACAAGAATCATTTTACTTCACTCAGTTTTCCCCAGAGGAATATTAGTCCTGGAGAAAATGTGGCCTAAAAATATTGCTAATGTATTATATTAAACTACATTCATGATGATACTTTTTAGCAATGGTACCTTAATGGGTTAACTTGTAACAGAAGATGATATTTAACATAATACCTGTGAGTTTCAGAAACCTTTATAATTTTATCCTTTTGGGTTTAGAAATATAAATGAAATCCCTCAGTATTACTTCTCCAATATGAATTACCAGGTCGATGGACATATTGTCATACTGAATGGTTCCATTTACTAGTTGAAGTTTCTGAATCAACTTTCGTGAATACTTTCTATATACATTCTTCAGTCATGTGAAAGAGGAACAAAGTCACCAGAAAGTCCCCTGAAAGGAAATAGTCTCTTGCATCATGCACTCGAAGACTTAAGATTGAAAATTCATAGCAAAGAATAGACATAAAAAGCCCATTGTAGAATACACTCAGTTGACTCTAGGTGAATGACTGCTTAAACTACCATTATTTATTGGTGTAAGTGGCACAAAGTGCTCTTGGCAGCAACATTGGCTCCACAGCAACATTGGTAGCATCAGAATTCCTCGGTACTTCTCCCTTTCTATTCGGTAGTCAGATTGATTCCCCTCAGCTACTTTCCAGCTAAGCCGCTGGAACAAATTCTCTTAACTATTAATGACTTCTGATGATGTCATGAGTATTCAGACAGACCCCTCAAGCTTTGGTCTCAAAGCATGTCTAACCATGGGTTGTCATATTTGGTTTGTGTTACTTTATCTCATTTCTGAATCAACTGCCTCTCTTGCAAGTGGGAAATTTAGCAAATAGGACACACTAATATGTGACTTGAGGAAAACGAAAGGATGTGAAGATAAAGATTCTTTTTATTTTAGATGAGGATTCAAATAGTAAAGATGGCCTGGTACAATATAGAACATCTATGAAGAAATTTAGAAGCAGTATATTCTGGTGGAAAAAAACAGGGAATATGACTAATTTTCTGGATTACTATCTGGAGTTAGGTGGTATCTTTCTCACCCAGTTTGATGGGCCTGAATGAGCTGCCGTAACAGTCAGTAGTGCCCTAAGAGGAGACCTGGAGTATCTCAGGTATGTGCATGAGACTGATAGACACAAAATGAGAATTAGGGCACACTCAAATATTTCAGGAGTGGCTCCTGGACTCTAGGATACATTAGGACATTTGAAATAGGAGTAGGCACCTATGTGGGAACAACTGACTTGAATTCTTGATCTACCCTGAGAACTTGGTGGGTTGGTTCACTTGATACACATAAGTGATTTGAAGTATCTTTATTCAGTAAGTAATTTGAAATATCTTGATGTCTGACATACGGACAGAAAAGACTCAAGGCTTGTAGGACATATGATCAGCTGGGGCCAAGGCAGGGTACTTTAAGACACCACAAAGGCACATTATTTTTTAGAGGTTATCAATAGGGGCCACATACATACTACACACTTTTTCCATCTGTTTTTCTAGCTAGGTTTATTTTTTTTTTTTTTTGTCTTTTCAAATTGCTCTTTGACTTTGGGATTGCATCCTAATGGTTGCTTTTGGAAGGGACACCTATTTTAGCCAGTGCCATTAGAAATTGCTATAGAACGTAATAACTATATTATTAACCTCATAATATAATGTAGAGCTCAGGAAGCAAAAATATAGCAACAACAACAACAACAAAAATCCTGACAGTTATTGCTGATACCATAATAATAAATAACGGGTTCTTGGGTCAAGCTTGAAATATAAATGAGGAATACAATACTCCAGGGTTGTAGTCATTATTGAAGTCATTAAGCTCATCACAATGAAAGATAAATGCTACAAATGGATGAGAAAATGCTGTGGAAAGTGTTTCAGAAAAAAAAAGAAACTCTGGTTTATGAAAATAGAGTGCAAAACTGTTAAGTGGATTGTCACAGGAGATTTGAAAGGGGAAAAATATAATTTAATTATGGACACACAGTAACAACTTATTCACATGAGAGATCTTTAAGGGATGACAGATGGTAGGAAAGATTTAAGTGCAGGATGTAGAACATGTAGCCAGACTCTAGAGGCTATTACTCAATTGCCCAGGATAAATATGGCATAACAAAGTTGGCAGTATTGTGCACTGGGCACCTTGCAAGCAATATGGACTTCTAGACAGAAGTGCCAGAACCTAGCTTGGGCACAAATGCGGAGAATGAAAGCACAATACAGTATGGGACCTTTTCCCACTGTTGCGATTTGGGAAGAAAATGTTTCAAAAGGAGTTTTTTTTGGTTATAAAGGTTGTTTTTTGAGGTGTCTTTATTGTGCAGTTTTCTCTACCTGTTAGCTTGTAAAGGAAATACTGACAAATGGGGGGGAATGAAGATCATAGCAGTTGAATAAAAGTGTGTGTGTGAAATGATTATCCTTGGCTGGAAGAATTCCTCAAAAAGCTAGGTCAATGGATACATCTAAAGCACCAAAATAGAAACAATTTTCTAAATTTTGGGGTACATTTTCACTGTTGTAACAACCTTAGATCCCTACCAGAAATTGTTCTGCCCAACGATATTATGTGTGGCAGGGAATAATAGTATTAATAGCAGCAAAATAATGAAGATACCTTTTACATTTAAGGGCTTTCTGGTTAGGAGTTGTGATTGTTTTTTCTCTGTCTTTTTTTTTTTTTTTTGTCTTTTTTGTGTTTTAATTTAGATGTATATATATTTAATGTAAGAACATGTTGCAGAAACAAAACATTACAGTGTAAGAATGAACAAAAGGAATGCACTAAATGCAGTGTTAGGCCCTGCAGACTTGCTGAAATTATTCAGAAAGAACTACTACTGGTCTGAGCAAGAGTGAAAGATGTTACTGACATTGGCTAAATGCACACATGGGAAAAAGAAGCATGCACATTTTTGAAAGGTCTTTCTATGATTGTGCTGCTATTAATGAAAGATGATCTTAAGTAACTAAAATTTTAGTATAAGACAATACTCCTCTTCAACTACATAAATTAGAATGTATATTTACAGTAATGATTAGACTGTTGATTTGTCAATAAGCAATATTAAAATTAAGCTGAGAAGTAAGTTGTTCTTATTAAAGATCCACAAATTGCTGTCTGCCCAAACTTATTAGCTCAGCTGCAGACATGTATATTAAATTAAGCCCACTTTTCCTTTGAACAAATTCATAGCATTCAAAAGTTCCAATGTGAATAATAAATTCAAAGATTCTTAGCTGCATTCTTATTGCACCTGAGCATGTCCATTATGTTACATGGATGAATTAGGAATGGAACAAAAGTGAAGAAAATTTTATTAATGAGGTTTAGAAATACATTATGTGTTTTGAAGGATCAGTTCTGGTTGGAAGCGTTACATCATTAGCAGAGTTCTGGTCAGGTAATGTAATACAATTGATTTACATGGATCTTATTTTCTATAGATGGTTTTGTGAAAGCAATACATTTCTAATTGTGAAGCAAAAATCTTAGGGTAAAGACATTTAGTAAGGAGTGTTAACTTTAAGAAGGGTTGATACTATTCGTATTAATGGAGCCATAATCACATCTAGTACGATACAGAAAGTTAATGGAAATTATCAAGATATATATTTCATTAGAACATATAGTTTTGTAGACAAAATCCCATTCCCTGTAAGTTTCTGTAGTTTTCAGTAAATTAATGCTGTTTTTCCAAATCTCAGGGTTTACTAAATTAGGAAATATTGCTCTTGTAGGGAGAAAAAAGTCAGTTACAAATCCCTCTTCTGTCTGGATTTATGAAGAGTCAATGCAGGATCAAATTTTCAAACAATAGTGAAAGAAGAAGAAAACTTAGAAAACATAATTGTGTGACATAAGTCCTTATGCATCAGACTGAGTGCCCCATAACTCTTTGACTGAAACAGGATCCTTTATTATGCTAAACTAACAAAACCAGATTGTGATTAAACTCAAACACTGGAGCTATAATCCATAATAGGTAATCCATAATGGAGAATTCCTACCGAGTAACTGTTCTATCATAACTTAGCTCTTTTCCATAGTTCTCAACTAGCCAAGACAAAATTGCTGCAGAAGAGACAAGCCCTTTGCAATGTGAACATGAGGCAATTTGTACTTGGAGGTTGATTTAATTCTAAATCTTGTTTATTTAGAAGTGTGATTATCCACAGTGTATCTCCTGTGGTCTCAGCATTTGGACCAGAGATTCATAGATGGGTTTAAAAATTGTAGATTTTGTTGCTGTTTTCCTGTTTTTTACTGTTTTCCATTTTGCTTTTCTCAGTTTATTATGCAATTCCTTCTCAGAAATCCTATTGGATTTCTAAAACAACCTTCAATCTCCCTGCCTTTCCCTCTGAATGACATTGTACATGCAGACTAGAATATAGCAATGAAAAATTTTATTTAATGAAATAAATTTTAAAAATATTTGTCCTTTTTTTTTGACATGTGTACTAATACTCAATGTTAAACTGCTACAGTGGTTTGTTGCCTTAATTGCTGTAGTTATGACTAATGGCGTTCATATATATTTTTGTCCTCTTTGAACTCAAGGCAGATGTTTGGGACTGGATTCTAAAAAGGATTTCAATATCATTTGAGATTCTGCATGCTTAGGCGGAATTCAAGGCATCCTGGGATATCTGAGGTATCTGTCCAGGGTTAATACATTTTCTATTCTGAACTGGCAGCTGGAATTCAGGCAAGATACTTTAGCATACCTTAAGTGTTACAGATGATTATGTTAAAGCCTTTTAAGGGTTCCCTAGCTGAAATGTAACAGCTGTATTGTGAGCACATGAATTTACACATCGCAGTCTGTAACTGAATTGCAGGTTCTAAGGTTGGGCGAGTTAAATCACAGCTAAGCTATTTGACTTTTATATTGCTAGAGATAAGTGTGATGAATCTCACACTTGTGAATAATATCCTCAGGACGAAACTTTCAATTAAAAATAAGAATACACATATAAAAGAAGGCATCCAAAGAGTATCCTTCAAATATTTTTTTCATGGCCAAATCACGTTTTATTTAAAGAAAATCAGAATATTATAGACAATACACACAACTGATTATTTTTAATAATGTTTGCTGTTATATTGAGACACAAACAGATATACATATTAGTTTTTAAATTTTTACACCATATTAATATTTGATTTTCCATTACTTCAAATAAAAAAAGTAAGATAATATCCTAGTAATAACAATGGCAACAATAAATATCTTTTAAATTTTTTTTTTTACTGCTTCCCANAAAGATGAAAATAATCCTACTCCTTCTTAGAAAAGTAGACACATTAATTAATCCAGTTGCGACTGAAAGTTAAGAGCTACGGACTTTGCTGTAGTGTTTGACTTTGTAGAATGAGTCTAGTTCTAGTTAGAATCCATAAAGCACACAGATCAATAGAACCACAATTGACACTAATTGACAAGCCA
The DNA here is from genome assembly GCA_013400315.1 of Bombycilla garrulus. Lineage (NCBI taxonomy): Eukaryota > Metazoa > Chordata > Aves > Passeriformes > Bombycillidae > Bombycilla > Bombycilla garrulus. The sequence goes on along the minus strand of VXBU01017600.1, from coordinate 183,126 downwards.
AATTGACAATATTAAGGCAGAGCCCAAGAAACCAGATACGAACTCCATTTTTCTTCTCCCATCCCTCACTATGATGCATGGGTTCTGAGAAAACTTCTAACTTCCTGAAAACACAGGTTATATTAATCAGATAAATACATATATCTATAAAGATTTTTTTCTTCATTCAGATGTGAAGATGAATTTGAGTGTACTCATTTGGCTGAAATTCTCACTGCTGCAGCTTAGAGTTCTCCTGCTCAGCAAGTCACCTTTGTTTTTCTGTACAGTCAGTGGGGAGAAATGGGAACTGCTCAGGTTCATGTGACATTTTGGGATGCAAAGAACATTTCAGCTGTAGACATAGACATCATATTTAGCTAAATATTGTCATATGTGTGTAAACTGTTGTGTCTAAACTCTTTTTACAGTCATCAAAGAAAAAGCCAGTATAGAGAATAGAGAATAGAGGGTAGAAAGTGGCTCAGATCAGTTTAAACAGAACATAAAACTCAACTTTGAAATGCAGTATTATTCTGGGTTTTCTGGGGTATCCAACATGGCCTCTAGCTGTCACTTGAGAAGCTTATAGCTCTTTTACAGGTCGTGGTTCATCTCTGTGAACTCCATGAGTGTTCTGGCTGTCTGAGATATCCTAAGATGTCTCAAACCAGCCGCTTATGCTTTGGCCAAGTTTGTCTAAGTGGAACTTAGATCCTTAGTTCCCATTTGGACACCTATGTTTGGGTGTCTGAATCTCTAAATAATCCTTATCCATATTTAGAAAGAGATAAAGCATGTTTTGAAAGTTTTATTTCTTTCCATTCACTCTAACAGGAATCTAGGGCACCTAGTCTAAATATATGACTGCAACCATGAACAGCTGCATTTCCTCAAATTAATTCCACACTTTGAGTCTTTGGTTTGGACCATCTATTCCTTTGCTGTAAAATTACATAGTATCAGTGACCTACCTGAATGGAGAGGCAAGGATTCAGCTGTCTGAAATCTCCTTCTTACCCCTTGCTCCAGCAGCATGGAATTCTAGAAAATACTAGCCTCATAATACATCTGAGTTCTCTGACTCCCAGGGAACCTTATCTCACTTCAAGGAGTCTGTCTCCATCAAAAAACGTTTCTGTTTAGCACAGACATCCTTGCTGTGGATTGACCTTGGTGGAGAAGGAAGAGGGGTGGGAAGGGGGAAGAATATAGAAGTTTTAGCTCTTAATGTCTCTGAGATATTAGAAGCACAAATTAATACATGAAAATACCTGGAAGTAGTTTCCTGTCTTAGGAAGAACCCATATATGAGTTCTCATATAACAGCTCATATATGAGGCAGAAAAGTCATGTTAATTCCCAAGAAATCATGCTGATGGCTGATAATGAAAGCATTCTTTTGCTCCTTTATTGCATCCTTGTAGTATTTATTGCACAAAATTGCATATTATCACCCAAAAGTCCGTGGTGAAGAAAGCGTTGAAAATTCCTTCTGAAACTAATATTGAAGTTATAAGAAGGATTAGTAGAGACCTTAAGCACAAGTAGAGACTTCAATGGAGATTTAAGTTTAAGTGGAGACTTAAGCACAAATTTTAAGAGAAGTCAAAAGAAATAAAAATGTTCCTTTGCATAATTCCGAAACAAATTGTAAAATACATTTTAAAGTCAAAGTCACTAGAAATATCTTCGGATTTATACTAATTACTATATGTCCTGTTACCTTCTGTCAGATTTAAAAGATTGCAAGAATCAGAGTTAAAATGAGAATGAATTGGCTTAAGTTATTTAGCTTTAGAAATGCTAGTGATTGTTTTAAATAAAGTCAGTGTTGTCATTTGCCTTTTATCTCTCATAAACAAGGCTGTACAGCATAACCACCATATATAATTTATAGATAATGATTTGGAGAAAAAATTAACTCCTCAAAAGTCTGCATTTTCATTTGAAGAAATGTCTGAGAAGTGTAAAGCAGAATGAGGAATTTCATGCTGGATTTTTTACTACATTAGGCAGTCTGTATGTGGCAAACAAAAACAGGTCAAGTTTTTGTTCCTAATTGACTCTGATTCCTGGTATATTATGCATATGAACATAGTTTTGTAAACAAGTTTTAATTATTTTTCATGTTAATATAAGACGTCAAACCAGATATTGTACATGACTATTATGTTAAACATCTCACTGTCTTTCTCATCAGATTCAGTGTGTTACTAAAATTTTCATCAAATTGCCCCACAGAATGGTAGAACAGTTTCAACTTATTAATTTTCCCTTATTTCTACATCTCTATTAAAGTAAAGTTTCAAGCTTGAGTTCTATCACATAATTTGTGTAACACGCTATTTGTAAAGCTGGGTAGATCCTGGTGCAGCTTTCTAAATCAAATTACATTTCTACCTGTTTCCCAGTATTTGAAATCGTCACATGGAAAACCAATTGCAACACATAGATGAGTCTTCATGAAACATTTTTGTCTTGTTAGTTCAACAGAAATTAGGATAATAATAATAATGCATTAGTGCAAAACCCAGGAGTGGCTTTATAAAATGGAAATTTTTAGTTTGTACTCAAAGATTGTGCTAAGCCTAAATTTTCAGACCACATACATAGGCAAGGCTAATTCAAAAGCAGTCTCACTTCAGCACATCTATATAATAGAAAATCATCTCAAATAAATACAGAGTTTCCAGTCGAAAGCAGTAATAAGGTTAGTAATATAATGGACAAAGGTAAATAACTGGCATTGCACTGCACTGAAGTTTAAAAAATTTAAAATTAATACTTTTTAAATTACCAGACTCTTGGAGCAGGATTTAATTTCTTCCATAATCACCTTCTTCCTACTGATCTTTACATAAGAATGTTGTTTGACATGCCTTTAGTGTATCACACACCCACCCACACATAAAATATGGTAATCTGATTTTACTTTGATGTATAGTTCTGTAAATTGGCATTCAAATCTAGGAGTGTGAGACTCCCTAATAGTAGACTTATGCCTATCTATGGTATTTTACATTAATGGAAAAATCAGCATAAATGAGGCCTAATCAAAGTTAATACTCTGATTGCTTGGCCATGTTAATAACATAGTCTGGTATTCATTGCATACTCAAAAATTCCATGTATTCAGTGCAAGAAATGCAGTAATGGTGGGCAAATCTTTAACTAATAGATTCTGCTCTTAGTTAATTCTCAGTGTTGAATTATATTAAAATAATATCTAGAGCATGTTTTGAATAAGAGCTGATAGTTATGAATATTCTGACCAGTGGAGAGAAGGGGTGTGTTCTTCAGAAACTAAGTTGCTTCTTCCTATTTTGGGAACTGAATAACTACAAAAAGAAAAGAAATGTTTTTTTCATGTCAGAAGTTAAATAAAGCAAGTATATTAGGACACTAATATATGTGACTAACACAGTTTAAGATATTTTAGGATAACAGAAATGTATATAGTGATTCCAGATGTGTACAGGTCTGAAGAGAACTTCATATCATTCTGGAGAAAAATATGTAGACCAGACACCATGTCCTAGGACACTTAAAATGTCACTGACCCCTGAGTAAATGCACTTGAATGAGAAGGACACAATGACACTATTATCAATTTGTTCAAAATGCCTGAAGTCCCTGAACATCCAGATCAGGACTGGGGAAAATTGGTATCTCCCATGGTATAAGAAGGTCCAGTTTGAGATCACCTGAGGAATATAAATATACACAGATCTGTGGGATCTGATAAGGTGCGTCCGTTAGGTGGATCCCGAGGGAACTGGCTGATGCAATTGCCAAGCAACAATGCTCCCATTTTTTAAAAGTGCACCAAAGAGGACCCTGATAACTATTGATCAGTTGATCTCATTTCTGAGCCTGCTAAAATCATGAAGCACAACCTCCTGGAAGGTATGTAGAAACACATGGAAAACAAGAAGACAATTAGAGAAAGGGAAAATTTTTCTTGACCAAGTGATTAGCCTTCTATGATGGAATGACTACATCAGAGGACAAGGAAAATGCTGCTGCTGTCATTCTGCCTGGACTTCTGTTAGGTCTATGATACCATCCTCCATAACATCCTTGTCACTGAATGCAGAGGTGTGGGCTTGACAGATGGACTGTTAGATGGATAAAGAATTGGCTGGATGGCCGTGTCCAAAGAGTTACAGTCAATGACTCAGTGTCCAAGAGGAAATCAAGCAGTGTCCTTCGAGGGTCCGTACTAGGAACAATACAATTTGTTGTCTTTAGCAATAGCATGGACAGTGGGATTGAATGACACCTCACTAGATTTGCAGATGACATCAAGCTGACTGGTGCAGCTGTAGTCTTGAAGGAAGGGATACCATCCACAGAAACCTTGAAGAACAAGCTTATGAGAACCTCATGAAAGACATCCCTTATTATGCTAAGGCAGTTGGAGTAGTGGTGTTTAAACCTCCCTTCCGACACAAAACATTCCATTCTATGACCATATGCTTTAAGATTCCTACTCAAGACTTAATATTTTAATAATTATTAGTTTATTCATTAATCAATAATGATAATTAATGAGTGATTATTATAAAAAAACTAGAAATAAAAATAATGAGAAGTAAAAATTTTTATTTAAGTATGATATTTTTAACGTGACATTAAATAATAAAATCCAGACATTAGAAGATGACAGCTAGATGCTTATACAGAAAATTAGTATATTTTTACATCATAAGAAGAAATAAATTCTTTTAAAAATCATTAAAAATTATTTTTTAGCTTTTGCAAAGAAAAATTGCATTTCATCTAATGAATTCTTTCTTGATTATATGTTTGTGTCGGAGAATGAAAACAAGGTAATAGAGTTCGGAAGAGCTTTCACCAGATCAGCAAGATTTGTGGCACAAGAAACCGGGATGTTTTTCCATTCATACAGATGGAAGAGAATGGTTCTTATCAGTTCATCATCAACGTAGATGGAGTAAATCTTCCAGAGCATGTGGCAAACATATTCAAGAAGACAGAGTTTACAGAAATAATGTCTGTCTATCTATCCTTTCCTGTTGGACACCACTAGGTGCAGCAGGCTAGTCAATGCTTTTATTGCTGTTCACTGGACATTACTCAATGCAATGTTGGTGTATTCTAGAATGCCATAGAAGCTCTTGAAAGGGATGCTGGCAGGTTCTTGAATACTAAAGGTGTGGAATGATACTATGTAAAAAAAAAAAAAAATCACATTAATACTTGTAGATATTGAAACCAGTTATGCTAAGGTACCAATCCTGAGCTGAATAAATGAAAGAAGAAGTTAGAACAAATAATGTATTTTAGGTTTTAACATTTATTGAACACATTTATGTTATTTTGTAGTTTGCATAAGTGAAAGAGTAAAATGTTTAAAAAAATTAAAAACTATGATACTGCTAGAGGCTGGATAAATTCATCAACATGGATATTTAACATTTAATGTACTTTTCAAAATATTCACAAAATGACGTAGTTTTATTGTCTCAAATAGACAGCCAGATTTTTCACTTTAATTCAAAATGTTTGTCCTAAAAATTTCTCCAGACTACACCACGGCATATGTTACACTTCCAAGCAAAATTTTTAACACAGAAAAGCATTAATTTTTATTTTACAGACCTTCCAGCATAAGGGAAGATTACATTTTCAGACGAATTTCTGAATTCAGCTAACCGAAGAGCTTCATTTTATAATACGGATTATAAATTGTGCTGGCAATTAATCTGTGATGTGACTAATACGTTTTATTATCTTAATAAAAAATAAAATATGTTTCACATTCTCAGTGGAAAAGCATTTCAGTAGTTTTTAGCACAGGGACTCAGCATGCTCATGTGCATTCTCCTACACTTATCTACAAGTTAATACCTTGATCTTCCAATAAATGTCATGCAGACAGAACATGGGCTTTTAATCCCACAGCACAACTAAAAACTTATATCTATGATGGCTTATTTTAAAGGCAAGTGCTTTATTTGAGTGTCTTTACAACTGAAGAAATAAGAAGAAACTCACAGCCATGAACTCTTGATTGATACAGGCAATAGTGTTTTGTTGACAGAAAATTCTGTCAAGAAAAGCAAATGTGTTTTCTTGGTATTTTAATGACTAGCTAAGTTGAAAAGTAGGTCAAAAGTAGCCCTGTCCTTCTGGAACTTTCTTCACAATCATACAACTGAAGGCTTACTAAAATGAATAAAGGCGTGTATTGGGATAATGTTCATTATTGAGTTAGCTTATTTTCTTTATAAGTTTCTTATATTCATGTCTGTTGGAACCCTGAATTTTTAACAGGCTGAATTGAAGTTAAGCAGTTAATAATATAGGCAAAAATACTGAATAAATTATTTTTTAAGTAAAGTAAATAGATATATGTGGGTTTGATTGTGAGTAGAAATGGGCAGACACTGGCTTTGCCAACTACAAGACATTCCTCTTTCAAAGGTTCCATGGTTGGAACCATGGTTCCTCTTTCCAGGATGGCAAAGCCTTGGAAATCTTACAGCTGAGTGCAGATGGTATTTCTACAAACATGTCAATAGCTAGGAAAAGCAATGCAGATATGTTCTTATAGTAATCAAATATCTTTCTCTCTGAAAAATATGGCACATTATGTAATTTTAAAAATATTTTTGTGTATATGTATGTCGGAATTCTTTAGTAAGTAATTGAACAAATCTGTTTCTTTAGTTAAAAACTATCTCTGCTGGGATGATACTTAAGTAATAATGCACATACTAATTTACTGACACACAAGAAGGATATAAGAACCTTTTTTCAAGGACTGAATATTTTTTTGCGTAAGCTGAAACTTTTTCAAGTACTATGCACCTACTATCTGATACTTCAGCATGAAGAGGTTTAATTTGGAGCAACTGCTGAGAAGAGTTTACATCTTGCTGTAAACGTGTCATCCGTAGCTTAAAATCTTTCAGATATCATCATTTGCACTTCTACTGTGCATACCGCCAGTAAATATAATTATCCTATTTTGTTCACAGGATAAACTTGAAATATTTTGAATAAATATTGGTAGCTGCTGCTAACTCAATGTTTCTCCAGCTAGCTGGAGCTTGTACATTTTTTCCATGCAGCCAAGTTCCAAAAATTGAAGTAGATTAACTAAGAATATTTTTCCTATTAAAAATAATAGTTCCCTCTATCGAAAAACATCAACTTCCTTTTTTACCTTTACATCCTCTATATGCTTAGTTGAATTTTTTTTTTTTTTTTGCCAGGACTTGGTTCCATATTTTCCCATAAATTTTTAAAGTCATATTTTAGATATACCATCAAAATGAAACTTTTAGCTTTCAGCAGCTGATGATTCCAGGACAGTGATAATGGTCTGTTATTTCCAGCTTTTAATGTACTTATAACACTTATCCATAAACCTACTTTCTAAAATAGAAAAATAGATCAACTTTGATTTAATTTGAGAGATGGTCATATGTGACTTTTAGAAGGAAAGGACTGTGAAATTTCATTGTTGTATTTCTGCAAACATGGGGTATTCTATTTACTCAGGTGGAGAAATATATATGCAGTAAAAGGAAAGATAGGCCCAGTGAGGAGTAAAACCACAGTTTGTCAAATAATAGGTTTTGTTTGTATGGTATTTAAATTTTACAACTTCTCTGCTTCTCTTCAGTCTTCCTCTAAACTTATAGAAGTTTTCACTGAATCTTAGTGTACTGATTTTTGCTTACAATGGAGCTGATAGATTAGCAGAGCTTAATTTTCGTAAGTAGATGCATGTAAAACTATGAAGTTCCAATAAAATAGAAAAAATAAAATTAAATAGTGTCTTCAAATGAATGAATTAATTGTTCCTAAGAAAAGTCAAATATTGAGGAAAGCATTAATAAAATTAGCAATTATATAAGGTTCCAAAATGAAGGGTGTTTTAGAACCTTGATATTTCAACTTTTTTTTTTTTTTAAATTGGGAATCTACACAAAAATAATTCTGTTCTGTGAAAGTTTTGATCAATTAATTTTAAGTAATTATGTAAGTCTCACTTGCAGCTCCACTTCTTTTCTAATTTCATCTTTAACATCCTCTGTTCCTTGTATTCTCTTAACTTTATTATTTTCTTATCATAGCTCCTGCAAGTTTGTTTTCGTTTCTAGCCCTAATCATCTTAGAGATATTAAAACATAAACATTTTTTTTTCTGAATTGCATAAGGTGTTTGGCCAAGAGAAAGGAAAAATATGTTCCAGTCAAAGCATGACTGCTCCCATGACATGGAAAAGAGCAGCCTCTCTTGTTTAAGAGACAGAAGCATTCAGTAGCCTAGGTAGGTCTGAAACAGCCTGTGATCATCTACTAAGCTCCCACTTGGCTCTTGCAACCTGCCTGTCAGCTCTGCAGCTGCCTCCAGCGTGCCAAAGAGCTTTGAGTGGTGTGGGATGCCTGCTGGTGTGTGGTTGTTGAATACCTAGATGTGTGTTGACTGGGAAATATCAGATATCTATTCAGCCTGTAGTCATCTCCATAATAGCACCTAAATTTGTGTAATTTGAAAGGTGAATCCCATCCCAAGACACCTAACTCAAGATATTTAGGGCAAAAGTTATTTCATCATCTTCATTACCCAGATTCTTGACATGAGGATACACATCCATGGGTTTTCAGCTGCTTACAGAAAGATGAGGGATCCTCCATTAGATTTCCTTGTCTAGAATCCATTCTTCCTAAGGAAATAAGGATATTTTTAACATAAAGTTATCTGAATTTAAGTTATAATTACAGAAGAAAATACAATACACTTTAGTTAGTATTGAAAATAGGGAGTTATCCATCAAAAAATAATGTATTTAAGGTTCTCTTTAGGCACAGACACATACAGGTGTTGTTTGATGTTTAGAATAAAAATGAATATATAGAAAGAGTGAAAGCATTTTAAATAGTTGATTTGGGGTGACTGCATTATTCATAGGATACTAAACCAAAATATTTCCATAATCCCAGTCACACCAAAGATTTTAGGACTGCGTGATGAAAATTCACAGCTGGGGAGATAAAGGAAGAAAAAGTAGGATTTATCTAAAAATACATACCTTTTTTGTTAAGATAGAAAAAAAAAATTGGTTTTATGTGTTCAGCATAAATAGATTAGCAGCAGTGTTAAAATATATTGTAAGTACATGATAAGCTCAGTGAAACGTATATAGAGGTACAATCATGCTCTTATTTTTGCGCTTAAAATAAGAAGTAAGAGTAGAGAGAAGCTATAAAGTGCCCAAGGCTCTCCTATTATGAGTTTGAGGAGAACAAAGTGGTCTGCTGAGGACACCTGTCTTTCTGTTTCTGTGCAGAACCATGAGTCTTGTATTTAAATTTGGAAGAGAGATCTTAATAAATCTCAAAAGAACTTATTTCTGTAGTAGGAGGAAAGAAGCATGTATCCAGATAATCTCATTGCAATTTACCACTGCAGAAATTGCTTTACTCTTAATTGGCTTCCACTGCAGTAACTTCACCTGTTAAAATGGTCAACCTACTGCAGAGCCAGGGCTGAAGAGCACCTTTGTCATCTTCAAAGGACTTCAAAACAAATCTAATGATAGAGATTGACTGATGTCCTATTTCTAGAGAAAGACCATATTCTTAATTAATATTTTCTGTCTAATTTCTCCGGTTCTGTAATGATGTCAAATGATCTTTTTTCCGTTGCTGTTTTTCTTTCTTTCTTTTTT
>VXBU01017600.1:137930-173391 GCA_013400315.1 Bombycilla garrulus | reverse complement strand
ACACAATACATAAATAAATGTCATTAAAATCATGGAAGGATGTGTGCATGTGTCATTAAGAAACACATCATGGACACAGATTTTTCAGAGGCATTTGTTAAATATTTCCTTTAATGTCAGGAAACAAAAGAATTAGGGCACAATTTTGAAGTGTAAGGATTTGAAGTCCCACCTGACACTTCTAAGAATGAAAAAAAAATTGGATTCAGAGTTGAGCTCAAATTTTATTTCATTACCTGACTTTGCTATGTACAATATCTTCTCTTCAATATGTTAGTGATGCCATACATGTAGGAGAAAGTACTTTTCTGTGACTTCAGGTAGAAATATTTTCTGATAGATTGCATTGTCATCATTTATTCTGTGTGGTTAGACAGAAATGCTAGATGTGTGAGAGTGGGCTTTTGCTGTTGACAGTGAGGAGTGTGTTTTCCTCTATTGACAAAGTTAAAAATGCTAAATTTCACTGCCAATCTTCTCAAGACCATGCATGAAATTTATTGCAGGTATACAATAGAGGCAAAAGTATGATATGAGCCTGTGCCACTATGCAGTGCATGGGGGTGTATGCAAAGAATTTTTCAGGTGTAAGAGATATCAGAATTTGGAACATCTGAATTAAGTATGTGTTCTGATACAATATACTTAAATTGCTAGATCAAAAGCCATTAACATTGATAACAGTCTTTACAATGTTTACAGTAGGTATACTGTTAGGTCTACTATACACATGTACAGATTATATGTATGTTATGTACAGAACTTAACTGACTCCCAAACCAAACCTGTCTTTACATAAAGGTTGAACTCTTAGAGAACACAATGCTCTCAGTATGAAAACTCCCATCACTTCAATGAAAAAATGAATGAGATCTTTAAATTGTAGGGACAGAATGTTATTCTATCAGAGAATGAAACGATGACTAGAAAGCATATATATGTATTTTGTATGTATAAAGTATACTGCCTACCACAGAGATAGATTATCAGAGCAATTAATATTGTTGATCAATAAATTATCTTTTGAATCACTTGGCCACATGAAGAGTATGCTTTTTATCTGTCTTCTGTGTATTTTATCTGCAATTTATACTGGTCTCATCAAAATTATGTTAAAACCATGTATATTTTCTACCATATAACAGAATTTTAAAGACTTTCATTATTTATACATAATTACTAATATGACATACTTTAATTTTATTGTGCTTGCTAATTAATTAATAATTTTGTCGAAAAGATTTTTTTTATGTGTATTGTGATAAATGTCTTAGGCAAGTACTCTATTTATTCATTTGAATTTTATTAGCATACACATTCTGAAATATTTGCCATATACAACTATGCAGATTTTTTGCATAACTTAAGCCCATAAATAACTGTGGACATATCAGTGTACAAATAAATATCTTTTAGTCATAATTGCCAAGAAAACAAAAAAAAAGTAAAAAGAAGCAACACCACCTGCACAGAAATTAATAGATACTTAGAAAATTTTGAAGTTATTTTTGAAATTTTCAAAGTATAAATAAAATAGAATTAANGTAACCACTTATACCATTCTTTACAATAAACTACTCTTGGATGACATCATGTGTCACATGCAAGTTGCCACTAAAGCTAAATTGCATATCACTCTTAAGGGAGAGAAAAACAAGTATAAAAGCATTGTCATTTCTAAAATGTAGAATGACAGAGAAATTAATTTTTAGATGTAGAGAAACCATGTGAAAATAACAATACAGAAAATTAAGTAAGCATAATTCAGTCTTTGTCTATAGATTTGATTGAATATGATTGCTATACAATTCAAATATTTATTGCGTATATATTAGTGCAGTAGTATTCAATTTGTTTCTTTTATAAATTGTGTTTGTAATATTAAAAATTGTTTCTCTGCATAATATATTCTTTCACTCTTTAGTTTTTCAGATTTTTTTTTTCATGTCTCTTTTTATTATAAGAATGATGAAAAAAAAATTGAACCTGATTGCCTGATAGTAGGCACCATCAAACCATATTTAGATGTTCAAGGAAATGGCCCTATTTTCAGAGATGGTAATACTAAAAACCACTTTAAATGCTTCTTGAACGGTAATGATAGGGGGGTTAATGCATTATTTTATTTTTGTGATAAATAAATACTTATATATTAAATTTATTTCTATGATTTTAGGATCAAACTCAACATTCTGAAAACAGTAGATGTTTTTCGGGATCAATCTGAAAGTAGAGAGAGTAATTTTAGGAAGGTAAAATGTTTATTTGAAAACTAGGGTTATCTGCCTTCTTTCTTCTCTTTCAAACTCCTCTCTCCTTCTTGCACCATTTACAATTTATTAAATTTTTCATTGTGCATCTTGTGCATCTCCTGCCTGATCACTTGTCTTCCTGGTGTCAGGTCAGCAGTTTCAAAAGCAAGGCCAGCTAAACAGCTTGTGTGTGTACCAGCTCTGTTCTCAACAGAGCAGAGCTATTCAAACCCCATTTTTGCAGGTAACTTAGCAGAAGTGTTGACAGATCGTTAGGCAGCTCTTGAGGCCAAAAAGTACCAATAGCACTCTTATTCTTTTCATGAAGTAGAAGTATGATGGATCACAGTTGTTTAAAATGACCCCAGAGTCCTTTTGTTTCAATGCAGCAACCTGTGGTCACTTGACATGCTCACAGCACCTCGATATAGTCAGAGCTTAAGAGAAATCAAAGATTTCTGTTAATATTTTTTTTTTATTTTGCATAGTAATAATAGCTCAGTTGTTGAAATCATTCAGAAAAAATACAGCTAGCCTGTCAGACAGACAGACTGCACACTCAATACTCATAATGCACAGAAATATCTACCTTGAACAGGTTTCCTAATAGTCTTTGCTCCAAGATGTAGAAATCATATGTTACATAATGCCCTTTTTTGTTTCCTGCATCTGTGACAGCATTTCAAAAGAATTTTGATATAATGCTCATCACAAATGGCACAGAGCCCCGCAGGTCAGCTTCTACTGCTTCTTCAGAGCTCCATACAGGAGTAGCATCATTTTTAATGAACATACACTAGCCAGATTATATAAATCTGATAAAATAATAAAACCTGAAATGTATGTGACACAACATCATTCTGCTTACTCAATCTTACCCATGTACAAAATGGACAGACATGATGAAATACATATAGATTATAAAACCGGAACAATTTCACAAATATCTAACCTGACTTATTTCACATCAACAAGAACTTGACCCTTTCACTGATGCATTATCTCTATAATGTGGCAATTAAATTAGACCAGAGAGTTTAGTATAGCACCAAAAAACCCATAGCACAAAGAACATTATAATTCCACAGTGTCATATGGTTTATTATTATACAATACAGTCATAGTGCATGGCTGAAGAAAAGACAACACTTTATTAGTGTACTAATAAAGTTAAAATATCAATAACAGTTTGAACCAAAATATTTTTACTTTGTTAAACCAGCTACAAATGGTAAACACTTTAATGGGTATAAATCATGCCCATCCATTGTAGGCCTTTCTCTCCCAGCTGACTCTAGAAGAACTTACTAAATATCTGCTGAATACATCTGCAGATAAGATGAAGTATTATTGTAATACTTCAGTTAGAAAAGAAACCAACAAAGAATTCTAGGAATTCATCGTTATCTACTTGCTATAAGTGTAATTCTCTATGATAAAGTATTTATCAGCTAACATATAAACAAAAATCTAAATATCTGAAATTGCACTCAGCAATGGTTTAAGATAACCCTATGACACTCCACTGAAATGGATTTGAAGTAGTCACACTGTTTTTCTGGGGTCACAACTGTCAGAACAGTAGCTTTCAGCTGTGGACTGTAGTGACGTCTTAAGCTTTTCCAGCTAAATTGCTGAGGCTATGTTATGACTTGTCCCATCAGATGCCTGCTGCCGTATGTATTATGAAGACTGCCAGCCAAATCATGGAGAACAGCTAAGAACTTTTTGACAATAACTCTTTCTCAAGATACATGCAGTTTTTTCCAAATTTTATTATCCCAGGAATTTTTTTACTCATAAACTTCAAGAACTCCAGGATCTAGTCTTATATTTTTTCAGAGGTTCCCTAGGAGATGACTTAAAAGATGTTACTCTTTAGAGAAGCCTAGATTAATGGAAATTAACTTTCCTTCCCTATGCAAAGTAAGGCTAGCAGAGGAACAAAAAGTCATGCACAGCTGTCACTGAAGTGTAGAACAGATCTATTTTATACATAATACATTAATGACATTTTTCAGAAGCTGTTTATTCTGTTACTCGTGTAGTGCTGCTGAGGTCTATGGATCTTTGTACCTCCCGCAATATCTTACAGTCATGTTGGCAAGTATTACTGAGGTGCAGTCTTACTTTATACAGCCAGATGTTACAGTATTGTGTCATTCTTCATGGTTTTTAGAAACTGGATTTTGTTTCCTTTCCCTAGCCCTAAATGGGCTTTTATATACTACCATACAATTGTGACAAAAAATAATCTCTACCAATTTGGATAAATAAATCAGTTCTTCCTTCCCATTTTCACATTAAATTAACTATAACTGCATTTTTGGAACTAAAGAGGTTACTGCATACATATATATGCAGTATACTGTATACACGTGTATGTCTGCACAGATAAAATAAAATTAGAGAAAAAAGAGTGGTTTAATGTTTAGCAATGGAGAAAGAGAATTTAGGGAGTTTATATTTTCAAAATTTTAGGTTTTAGGAGAAAAGCTGTGCTTTGCTGATTTAATTTTCAGTAGTTACAATGAAAATACTGTTCTTGAAAATATGTGTCTTCGTACTCTTTTGTGTTCAGTCTGGATTTTTTTTTCCCTTTCTGCCTTTTTTATTTCCTGCCTGGCTTCTGCAGAATTTGGGATTTAGAGCTCTGTTCCACCCTGAGTTGTCACATAAAGAATACTCACAATAAGAAAAAGCAGAACTTAGTTAGTTGTTTCATAATGAAAAAGGTATTAAGAAAATAATTCATAGCCATGAAGAATGAAGCTTTCTAGAAAAAAAGAAATATATAATCCTTTGTATATAGTATACAAACACTAGTAAAAGGTAGCATATATGTGGTCATATTTCTACAACTACATTTGCATTTGAAACAACTTATATTGGCACAGTACTTGTTTTGGGATTTGGATTTTTGTTTCTTTTTTTAACATTAAAGTATATATATGTACGAAAGCTTACACAGTATTTGATTATTAAAAAATGAAAATGGAAATTTTACTAACATAACAGCAAAACTATGGTGATTTTTTCCATGTGGCACGGCAAGAAAGAGACTTTGAAATTCTGTAGTCTTCAGACCTGTGCCTATCATGTAGAAAACAGATGTATCACAACCCAAATAGTCAGCTGTTGGAAATACAGTGTTTCTACAGATAACACTGATATTGGTATATAAAGGAAAAATGTATCTGGTGTTTTTAATGATGTGCAAAACAGGTGCAAAATACTTTTTCTATGTGTAAGGCTGTCCAGATGGTACTCATTAGATGCAGCAACAGATAATACCCCTTCTGACACTTTCCTTCCTCATATATCTGTTAGTGTCCCAAATCTGGAAATAATGGACTGTTAAAAAGGAGTTGGACTCAGAAGTTTAGGAGAATATGCATTATTCCCCACTTGCATGCTGTGGATGACAATTACTGCCAATGTGTGAGGAGGTTCAGGGAAGAATCAGGACTGATTTTTCTCCTTCCAGCCTTTTCTTTATGGATACTGACTGAATTGACTGGTTGTGGAGGGAAAGAATATGTTCTGCTAGGGGACAACACGTGATTGACTTAATTGGTTGTAATTTAACATCTGAAAGTTAGACATCTAAAATCTGAGCCAGGCATTTTAGAATCCCTTTATAGTTAATGGAGAAAAATAGTCTCCTCCAGGGATATTCATCTGTTCTATCTTATGATGAGATTAATGACTCTCTAGAGGTGCCTGTTCCTTTCCATTAGCTATAAAGGGAACAGCCACAGTCATAGTACTCCCTAGGATGTGGTGGGGATATTTTACTTTAGCCAGGCATTCTCCTCAGAGAGCAGAACTTGCTATAATTTTTTTCTCAAAGCTCAGTTCAAGATTATGTTCCAGTTTGTTGAGACAACACCCACTGAATCTGTTTGTGCAAGTGAAATGGAGAACAGTTTCACTTGAGTTTCTAAGAATCTTTGTAGCCTGAGGACAACACTTCCATTCCAAACACACACACACACACATGCACACACACACACACACACACACATACATGTTTTGTGCTGGGTTAAAATTCAACTTCTATGACAATAAATGAGGGACAGCTAAGAGATGGAATTAGGATGTCTGTCTGTCTAAGGCAAAATGGCCTGGCTGCTTCTGGTTCACTGAGATTTCATATAGTTCAACTGAGCAGGATTTTTATAGGAGCCAGTGGCCATACCCAGTAATGGAGCATGAATATATTTACATGATTTGGCTTCAGAAAAGATAAAGACGCTTTGTCCATACTTTTAATTATTCTGTACCCCCTGTTTGTTCCAGGAGCAATGTGTTTGTGCTATTGCAACACTGTGTCTTAAATTTCAGAGGTCTCCTGCAGAACTGTGCCATGGCTCAGGCAGGGTGATACACTGATGAACCTACCTGGCTTCAGGGTCCCTCTGGCCAATACAGAGATGAGTCAAGCCTGTAGCAATGCCTGTAGCCAGCCATAATCACATCTCTCACCTACTACTGACTTAAAGTCAGCTACTCCTTCTAAATGTGAGATTGAATTCCTGAATTTACCATGTTGTAGACTAAGAACAGAATACATAGCCATTTCTTAGTCCTTATATTTTCCCCAGCAGCCCCAGTTTATGCTTTGATAACGCTGCAGAGTATCTTCCTTCTTGACAGGACTGAGCAACTCAAACCTGTTCAAAAGCACTCAGTGTCTGGTGTGATCTCCATCATTTTCTAAAACAGCAATGATCCCTCTTTTTAGCAAAGCAGCCTGATGCTTAGAGTTAAGAACTCAGGAAGATAAAGGGAAAATCAAACCAAAAAAACCTCATATATTTCCTTCAGCATCTGAGAGATTCAAGGTCTCACAATTCACCTGCAGGAAGAGTTTCTGGACACAATTCCACTAACTTGTCTACTAGTCTGAGATGCAAAAGGGCTGTGATGCACACACTAAGGACCAGAAATGGCTTATAATGCAGTCTGCAACCTCCTTCCTGATGCCCTTCCTTCTGAGGACATCCAAGTCTTCCCAAGGAGTTGACTGTGCTGGGTGGATTGTTTCAGCAGCTCACAGCCAGCTCTCTGGGGCTCTTTATGCTCAGGACTACCCTCCTGTCTCATAGCAGAAGAAATCCAAGGTTAAAGTGGGGAAAAGTTTTGTCACTTGGCTGGCAACTTCCACCTTTTTGAGGGTAATGAGTGTGGCTCCCTAGGCCTCAAAGGCTTTTCTAGCTGGAATAGTAACGATATCTAGGAAGCATCTGGTGTAGTCAATGTTAAATTCTCCTCATAGACACTGAGTAAAAATCTCAACATTTTTATAGAAGATATAGTAAAGACTGCAGGGGTAGTATTGAAATGCAGATGCTTCTACCAGTCCCTTGCACTTACCTTATTAGTTTTTTTTATAGTTTTCTTGTAGCTTTTTATAGCCTTCACATAACCATTCCTCCAATTAAAATATGAACAACTAGGATGTGTATGATGTAGTGAAAGGAAATAAGTATTTTATAATTTTAATATGGTCCCTCCATGAGAGGATAATAACCAAAGTATATTACAAAATCCTAATGATTACTGCATGTTTCTTGTGGTGCAATTAGGGTAGATCTTCTGCCTAAAAAAAAAAAAGGAGTGTGTATTTTGTGGATCACTATCTAATAAATTTTGTTAACATTAGGTCACTAAGTTCCTGATAATCTGCATCTACAGGAAGGCTGAACCTACAAAGACGGACTAAGAAAGTTGGGGTTCAGGCTGGAGAAGAGCAAGTTGTGTGGAGACTTCACAGCAACCTTTCAGAATCTGAAGAGCAGCTACAAGGGTGATGAAGTCAGTTCTTTGTCAGGAACTGTAGGGATAGGACAAGGAGTAATGGGGACACATTGAAAGAGCAGACATTTTGGTTAGATATAGGGAAGAAATTCTTTACTTTGGGGGTGGTGAGACACTAGAACAGGTTGCCCAGGGAGGTTGTGGCAGCCCCAGCGCTGGCAGTGTTTGAAGCCAGGGTGAATAAGGTCTTGAGCAACCTGGTCTAGTGGGAAGTGGAGCAACCTGGTTCAGTGGGTCCCTGCCCTTGACAAGCTGAGTTGTGAGTAGATGATCTTTAAGGTACATTCCAATCTATCATTCTATGCTTCTATGATTTAACAGGATCCATTAAGATGAAATAAAATAGGAATCCTACTCTAATATACTACACAGAAATTATAAACATTCTCTGCAATATCAGTGGTAAAACAAACTATATTAAGTGATGCAACTTTATTTGAGAAAGCACCCTGCTAGATGTGCTTGAATTATAAGCTAAAGTCTTATTATCTGGATTTAACAATGCTGGGAAATCCTTTAGATGCTTTGCTTTACTAAGGTTTTGAAATAGAATTTTAACTGAATCAGTTGTTTTGGTATTAAAGAAAGACAAAATTTTATTGATGAAAGGGCCAAAAGTGACCTGCAGTGAAGAGATACACTGATCCAGACAATCCCTATATCGTGCTGCTACTACTGGCAGCAGCATGTTGAGAACGTGCTTTTATTTTGAATTTATTTGAATTTGTGAGAGTCCAGATTGCTCCGATTCATTTAGAAGAAGCTTAGTTCCATTATACTGGTTTATCGCTCATGCAGCAGGGTCTGTAGATGTCTAATCTAGTAATTAGCACACTATCTTCCCTGGCCTCTATTAAGAAAACCAGAGCCAGTTTTCAAAAGAGGATGAAGCAAGAAACATTGTTTTTAATCTGCCTGATCTGAATTTTCCACTCTGCAGGGCAAAGGAGAGGGGTGGGGAAGGGGGATGGGAGAGAGAGAAGGGAAGACAGGAAAAAAAGGGAAAAAGAAAAGAGAAAAAGGTCTTGTTTATTTTTTTTCGTGGAGCAATTGCTTGAAAGTTTTTGGACCTACTTTGAAATATTTGAAGGTTATTTTATCACGTATAATAGCTTTTTAGCAGTAATTCAGTATTCCTACTATTGTGGCACTGAATAGTCACAAAACATTTTGCTCTTTCTGGCACCTGCGTGAAGCTGTGACTTATGAATATGCTAATGAGTCTGCAACCAGAACTGGCTGGGGTTCAACTCTTGCACACAATTAGCACTCAGGCTACAAGCACTGCTGGGAGGCTGACTGCAGAAAGTAATATTTAGATTGATCAATTCAACATAATGCACTTTGTTTACAACAGAGGGTTTAAAAATAATGGCTGAAAGTTATCCTGTGAGAACACAGGTAAACTTTTAATTTTAAGTTCTTTTTGCTAAAATTGTGCATGGTAATTATCTAGTATAAATCCTTGTCTTCACAAAAGATGGTCCTTTTAGCACATTACATATTTTAATGGAGGAAAATAGAAGCATATACTATTAATGAATACTCCTCTTATTAATGTTTAGACTGCATTTCCCTCACAACATCCATGTGTCTGTTAGTCTTGAATGCTGAAAAGCAGTTCCTTGCAGTGCATACAGAAATGTCTTCTATATTACATCTGGAATTTATGCTTTTAATATTAGAAGCAGCAGTACTGTCTATGGGCAGGATATATGAACAAGGCATTAACCATACAGGCAACTATTCCCACTTACTGCACATTTCTAGAGTTAAAACGTAAAAAACATATCCTTAGACTTAGAAATATGAACATCAATATCAAAAATTTAAGTTGCCATAATTCTCGATGACAATATATGTTTAGAGAGTGAATCCATATATTTTCAGAAATGAGTACTCCTAGATTCTACTTATGCTATTAAATGAGAGGTGAAAATATTCAGTATTTACTATTTTTAGTAATTGTCAATATTGCAGAAATTTGAAATTGACTCAGTTTCCATATCTGGACAGACTCTAAAATTCAGAGTATTTAGAAAAGAATTAATATATATTTTTAGACTTGTGCTATAGCTGCAGATGAAAGATCATACCTATTTTTAAGTGCATTCACAAATAGTTCTTTGTTTTATTTGATTGTTATGTTGATAGGTTAAAAATGAATATGGCTTTACCTGGACAATAAGAATTGATGTGAAAATATTCTCTAGATGATCTCTACTTTTGGCAGGCAACTCATAATTTGAAAATACACAGACATAAATATTTTCTAACAATTCCTAGTCTTGATTTCTGCAAGTCCTTTGCTCCCAAGCAAGCATTTTATCAGAAATGAATGATATGGCATGCTCAAAGCGCACCCACATGAGCTTTCAGTTTCACAGAAAACGTATCAGAAAGAAGAATTGTTTTACAGAGCAATGTAATTCCAGACACAGTGAGAGGCCATGCTAGTGCTTCTACTTCAATATTTTTCTACAAATTACATACAATAGCAATTTTCAGTATTGCATTTCTTAATATAACTGGTTCAAATCTCTTATGATATATATTCTTCCTAAAACCTGATCAGTCTTTAGTTCTACTTATCATATTCCATGGCAGATAGTTTACATGAGTGTGCACCAACCCAAAAAAAGTAAAGATAGCACTTTTGAGAAATCCTTTGAGGCATACATTACTATGTAGGCTTGCACACAGTTGTTACAAACAGCTAAAATCTTCATGCCAGAGAAACAGAATTTTTTACCTTTGTCCTAACAATAACTGTTTATTCACCAGTATAGTCTCCCCAGTTTTAATTTAGAAAATATGTTGCAAGTGTAGAAGAGAAGCGCATTGCATTTACTTCTTTCAGAAGGTGCAAGTCAGTCATCGTTACCAGAAAATGCTCTCCAAAACACCTGGTAAGTTTCTGGGTTTCCAGTTCAAATGTGTCTGCACAATATAGCAGTTATTTTGTGACTATTGAAGTAAATTTTAGTACTTTGGAATAAGAAAACCAGTCTTGTTCGGTCTGCCCTTAGAAGGTGTTATTCTAGTACTTATTATTTTGCTGAGATATGTCTGTATAACCATGACATTTGCAGATTCAAGTTGCGAGTGTGTTACCTTGCTAGTTGTATTATAAGCAAGATATGTAGCTTTAATAGTTTTCACTAATACATAATAATATGTGAAAAATAAATTTTGAATTTTATAGGGAAAATGAGGAGTTACAGGGAACAATATCACTCTCTTTTGCAAAGCCCTTAATAATTTTTTTACCAAAGAATAATATTTAAACAATAACAAGAAAACAACAGGAAACTTCTCCATGTTTCCCATCAGTATGATTACTGATGGAAGGTAATCTAAGAATACTCCTGATTCTTTATGTCTTTGTGTGCAAGAATAGAAGTATGTGTTTTAGGAACTGTCTTTAAGAGAAACAGTCTTGTGGTTTTGCTTCTTTATTTTTCCCTTGAATTGAGAACTTTGATAATTTGGTTTGTCAGATTGGTGTCTTCCAGATCTTCAATGTCATCAGGAGAATAAGTTTTAAAAGGGTTTAACATCTTAATTGTATTAACAGGACTCATAAACAAGCCACATTAGGCTGAACCCCAGACAGCACAAATATAACTGTATGTAACTATAACTCTGTGAGCAAGAGGTTAATTCAAATATCTACATACATGAAGGTGTATATGATAGATATGCCTTAAATATACAGTCTCAGGACTGACACATGAACTAAAGAAGAAGGGTGCCTTCATGGTAGTTCCGTGTNTTTAATATTCATTTCTGCAATGGTGTGGAGAGCTCAAAGGTAACTTACACACTCAGAATTGTAAGAACAAAGGAGATGAATCAAAGACAGCAGCAAGATGCCTTTCAGCCTCAAATACATCTCTTAGAACAAGTATAACCTTCAGCTCTGCCAAAGATCTAAGCCTTCACCCAGTTTAGCTTTCTCAGATGTGTTTCATTTAGCTATTCTTGACTTTTGTTTTCTTTACTCATNAAAAAACACAAAAAAAAACAAAAAAAAAAAAACAACAAACCAAAGATTCTGGAGGGAAAAGCAAGTGATTTTTTGTTTCTCTCACAAGAAGGATAAAAATTTTTCTTCTCTTTAGAGATGAGAAAAAAAATAAAGCAAAGAAGCAATGGTGCTAACTATATCATGGCTTCTCAAACAAAAAAATCTAAATTTTATATAATTCCCAGGTCAAGTTCACAACTTAAAAACATAAGTAATTGAAACATCTCTGCTTACCTTTCAAATTCTAGTTTGTAAAAAATTTTAAAGTCATTTTGGCATCTTTTATTCCAGAATTATAATTCCCAAAAATATTTAAAATTAAAATTCAAAAATTAGGTAGGAATGTGCACTTCAGTAAATTTAAGAGTACTCTTAAAATATTAACTTTATTATATGGGAAGTTATTTATTTCAGGCTGCTTGGACAGTTAACTTTATTTCTTTGAAGCACAAAAATGACCATGTACTGTGTAAGATAAAAAAAAAATTGCTTGGTGATCTAGGTCTAAGATTCTTCTGTGCCTCCATTAAAACAAAAAAAGTTGTATTACATAAAACCAGTTAGTAAGAGTAAATTCTACCTCACCATTAAGTTGATACAGTACGTGAGCTGTAATATTTCCACTGGTGTGATATACTTGCACTTTTTCATTTTACTGTTGTATTATTTGATCACTGTGCCGTAAGACATGAGGCTAGAGACCCATTTTCTATCCCTGAAAATCTGACTATCAAAAAGAATCTTAGAGGTTATGTAAAATCAAGGAAGTAGCTCACCATCCAATAGGCTGCACAGGTTGTTTGAGAGGAGGTTTTCCCATCTGTCAGGCTGTCTATTTGCCATTTGGCTGTATGCAGTGGCATTAACTCTGTGCTTACAATGTCTTCTGACAATACTTACAATAGTAAGGTTAAAAAAGTAGAGTTATGTAGCTTATAATATACATATACTTGAAAATTCTTTTTTTCTCTCTTTTTTTTTTTTAAGTTGACCCAGTGCTCTTCTTAAGCTTTGAATTTTGTGATTCTGCAACAATTTTGATATGTTGTAGAATTTTCCTGGCTTGAAATTCAAGTAAATTTAGATAGGATGTCTGCACTAGAGAGCTTCTAGTTTTTTTTATGTGATAAGAACATAATTGAAGATTTCTCATACTTTCTTTCAATGACTTCAATAGTAATGGAATGTTGTTATTTAAATATTACACTGTCTTGATATTTAATATTAACCTTCATTGCATAAAGAATGGGGGAATTTTTACCAATGACAATTTTAATAACAATTTTTTAAAAAGGCTAGATTGCAAATGTACCTTAATCATTTTGGTTTCATGTAGCTCAGCCATCAAAATTCCTTAGTAGTAGCAACTGTTGAAGAATTGGTTAACAAACATCAGCAGTCTACACTGAAGAACTTGTGGGCACTAGAGTGCACAGGGAAGACAAAAGAGGCGTCATTCAAAACCCCCGAGAACAGACCACCACACTACCCTGTGTTCATGGGAAAAGGTATGACTATATGGAAACAGAAGGTAAAAAAGTAAAATTTCTGACCACTAATACTTGTCTTGCTGATGGCGCCTTAATTTAATGAAGAAGGTTAGTCACTGGTTAATAGACAATATGGTTTCTCTCAGCTTGCAAAATCATGTAATACTCCCCCAAAAGTCTCTGAATCTTTCCACAATCAAAGTAGAGCCCAAGGTATGCAATGCATACACTACATTTCATGCTGCAAAAATATACCATTCTTCATGTTATTATTTACACTGTGAACTGTGAAACTTCAACTATTTTGTCATTCGTTCACAGGACTCAGAGAGAACCCAGGACAGAGTAGTATGCACAGAGGAATGCACCCTGCCTTCCCATACCAGCATCTGTGATCCACTTCTCCTTTTCTGGTCTTTTTAATCCTCAGTTGAGCACTACTGGTGTAGCCAGCATGAGTGTTGATTCAGTCTTGCCTAAATCACAGAACTCCCCTCTAATGAACTGCTGTGAAAGTTTCTTGGCATTACGAAGATTATCACTGCTAAAATCATCCCATTTCCTTTTGCTGTCATAGCTTTTCTACATGCTGCCAATCTGCGAGTTCACTAATTAAAAGTGATAATTCTTACATGGCAGTTTCCTTCTCTCAATATCCAAAACGGAAAAAATGCATCTCTAAATGGATGTACTTACAATCCAAGTGTCTGTGTGAGTACAGCCTCAGTAATGAGAAATTTTACACACTAGGCAAGGCAGTTAAAGGAAGACACAGAAGCAGAGAAGGATCAGGATGGGGTAACACCTGAAAAAAAAACAAGTGTATAATTGGATATAATTTTTCTTGCAAAATTGGGTGCCGCTCAATTTTTAACAACCAATCTAATTTCAGATTTAATTTTGGCACTACACACTTGAATTTCTACTTATTTAGCCCAAATTATAGGTAATTATGCATACCACAATACTCCAAGAAAAGATAAAGTAAGACAGTATTCAGTTAAAATCAATCATGTTTCATATGGTAATCCCAGAATTTAGTGGATAATTATTATCACATTTCATGAGGGCAGATGTTCTCTTGAGGACCTTAGCTTTGAACCAATAGTTATGCCTTTGCCTTTTTTTTATATTTTATTTTATTTTTTTTTTTTTTTGCCAGCAAACGAGCTAGATATAAGTTGAAATCATATAGGTATTGCAGCTGAAGAATTGATTTTTCTAACTAGCCATTTTTCTGCCTTTGGCCACACTTAAGATGCATGATGCTTTGCTTAAAAGGAAAAACATTCAGCTTTCTTGAAGACTTGCAGTTCTTAAGAGAAATACTGATGTTTACTATCCAACAAAGTCCTGTATTCCTCCAAGAATTTCTCTTTTTTCTGTCATCTTGATAGACTCTAGCTTTCAAAGTGGGCAAATCTGCGATACTTTATTGGCCTAAACTGTGTGATGTATTATTTTTATGTGGTCCACAACATAAACTTTATATTTCTCAATGCACTTGGCTATAGTTTAAGCTTTTGCTATGATATCTGTTTAAAAGGAGGATCTTCTGGCTTTATGTTTTTCAATTGCTTTGCTTTTGTATGCAGATGAGTTTTTCTTTCTCTCACTCTTTTTGAAATTTAATTAACTTATTGCTGCAATAAGGGCATGAAGCCATTGGTATGCAATAGAAACATTCAAGAACTCATGATCACTTCTAACTTGAGTAAACCTGATATTTGTATGGCTTATAATCTATAATTGAAAATAGAATAATCATGCAAATGAGAAATAATGTTTGCATGACCTATGTGCTATAATCACACCATTTCAAAGCAAAATGAAAATAACTTTTCCTGAGTTTGTAAATCTGCAGGAGGTGTTGATGAAAATTACATAAAAATAGTGCACTCTAGTATAGTGAATTGCTATCGTTGATGGGAAAGCGGAATTTGAAGAGGGCTACTGATACTAGTCCTGTGTAGAGTCAGAATGAATTATTCAAAGAGCAGAATGTACAAACAGCTTTGCCAGCTCCAGCAGCAGGTCAATCAGGTCAGATCCGCAAGTTTCACAAGCGCAGTAGTGCTAGCACATGAAAGAGCAGAAGTACACATATAAGCAGGTAGTTATTGCATTTCAGAATAGGGTTTTGGCACCAAATATGCTGTGAGTGCTTTGCAGATTTGATTGTATCTGTATATGTATCTCTCAAAGCAAATTTCTTCCATGATTTCTTTTATAACAATTTGTAGAGCTATTTAAACTTTTTTACAGTCTCAAAGTAACACATTCTGGAACTGAGCTATACATTGCACTGCCTGCAGAGATGTTCCCTGCTGTTTCTTCTGAATAAGCAACCTGCTTGTTTTATTTGATGCCTGCTAGTTCTTATATTAGGAGCTGTAAACAATTGCTTACTCACAGTTTTTATATGCTATGCATGCTAAAAACCATTATCCCAATTCCTTACTTTTGTCAGTCCCTTCACAGACTGAGGTGTTCAACCATATATTTGTTCCTTTTGCTAAAGTTTTAGTGATCCCAAAGATGTTACAGATTCTAAGCATCAGCTTCAGGCTTTTTGAGGGACCTTAGCAACTCCAGTCCAGTCTGGGTAGCTATTAACTACCCCAAAGCATAGCTACTTGGGAAAGATTTACAGACACACACACTACACCTTCATATAACAACAATATTAAGCTGTAGAAAGTTGTGTCCTGGAAAATCTGCGATTTCATATGCACATGCAGCATTCTTATGAATAGCTTTTAAATCCTGGGATCCTGATGTGTGAAAAACGTGATATGGATGAACATCTGTTCTGAGCAGTTTTTAATAAACCTGTGTGAGATGCATCAGATGACTGGGAGGTGAAAAGCTTCTTAAGAGAGACTTGCAAAGAGTGAGTTGTCTGATTCCAATGGCTAATAACTTAACACAGGTCACTGATTTCTGGGAAGCAGACTGCAGCAGTTGCCAGGGATATTCTGCGAGAGTTGAATTCTGTTGAATGCTGCAGAGCCTCTATGCCAAGAGATGTATTTTTTTTCTTCCTTACCTTCCCCAGTAGTGTCTATCGAACTGCCTAGCATCAAATTTCAGATGTATGATGTATAGTAAAAACAAGATTTCAGCCCACAGCTATACAATAAAAATGAGAGAGAGATTGAAGAGCTTGATTTTGACTCAATTTACTGCTTGTTTAATACAAAGCCATGCACAGTTAGTAAGTTAGGACTTACTAACACAGTGTGCTAATAAAATACCATAGGTGGACAGTTAGAGATAAATACATGCTAAGTTTAAAATATAGCAATAATTATGTTTCAAACAAGCAGATTCAGAAGTCTTTGAAAGGAAGCAGTTTTAAATACCTAGTCAGATTCTACTGTAACCTGGTACCTCTGACCCCTAGACTTCCATGTTCACAGCTCATGTTCGGCAAACATGTTGAGTACTCTCTGGAAATCAATGAGATTTCTACTTATGCTAAGTAAGTGGGGCTTCATGAAAGTAAAGTAGCCAAATAGGATCTCTCAAGTAGGCAAATATTCTTTTCTATTTTTGAGATTTCACAAGGGCTTTGCTGGATTAAGTCATGCCACTAGAATACTGCACTAGGGACAAAGCTGTTCAGCTTTAAAACAAACTGTGCCTCAACGGTAGTGTCCAAAACCTGCTGCATCATTGTGCTGAAAAAATTAGTGGATTCTTTGGCAGGTGTACAATGAATTTTGCACACAGCCTGGGGATGGGGGAAGGGGGAAAACTCGGGCATAGGAAATAAAAAGCCTGGCTTATCCCATACTTATAAAAACATGCATACACATGTTACAAACAGGAATTCTGATCCAAGAAGAAGGGCACATAAATATCTACATTCTTCTCCTTTTAGCAAGCAAGAAAAAGTTATACTTAGAAAACTAGCTAAGTCTTTCTTTGAAATCAAGTTACTCAAGATATTATTCTATAATCAAGACATTAGCTCTTATATTTTTCTAGCACTATCTCTACAATTTGTTATTCTTCGATTCCCTTTTTTTTTTCTATTTAGTTGGTCCCATTGCCTCCAGACACATCATTTTAGGGTCATAAAATTTACCTTTAACAATTTTATTAAAGCACCATGCGCATGAATAGTGTTTTCAAGCTAATAATTATAATTACAATAAATAGTCTTTCATGTGCTTGTTGCTCAGTGTAATATGATGAGT
Source organism: Bombycilla garrulus (assembly GCA_013400315.1). NCBI lineage: Eukaryota > Metazoa > Chordata > Aves > Passeriformes > Bombycillidae > Bombycilla > Bombycilla garrulus. The sequence goes on along the minus strand of VXBU01017600.1, from coordinate 155,591 downwards.
CACTAATTACAAATAACTATTTTGCTATTAATTCAGATGTACAAGCTTTGGCTAGGTTATCTAGTTTAATGGCAATTTTAACACTATTTTAATACTTTGTATTTAATTTAGCATTACCGAGCAAAATTGAAGGAACTTTTGGGACCAGCTTGGAAAAAAACATAGTGAATTAGGCTTAAATAAATATTTATTGGCACATTTTATCTTTGTTTTCTTAGGTTTCTGGCTCCTCCAAATTTTGCACAGTTTATGGCAGTCAGACTGAACAGATGAATTAACAGATAGTTCTGGATGTTAAGGCAAAAAAATGTAAAGGTGATATAGAGACCAGAATTTTAAACATACTTTGAAAAGACAATTTCAAGTAAGGATTTGTCTTCCACAGGCTTGCAATCCCAATTGTTTTCACTTAGTGAGGAAGGAAGAGATTTCCAAAACAATCTAATTTATTCAAATAGTGATTTGTAGAGAAATGGGTAGGTGAAGACTATCTAATTTTAAGTACAGGTTTTAAAACCAATACTAATAAAATTTCCAAATGCAGAAAACAGCTGTAGAACTGGGAACACAAGAAGCTATTTTATCTCTTAATTATCTGGTTTAACCACCATAATTTTAAAAATATCTATGTATCAACTGACATAAAATTTTAGTTGTATATATTCAGCAACATAAGTATTTGAATAAGTGTTTAGATGTAATGGCATTGACAAATAAATGACTGCTGGGGTATTTGATACAGAATATCTTCTTTTGCTTCTGTTGAGAATTTGTTGAAATAAGAGCAGCAACATACCCTTTCATGGTTTTCATTTGGATTTGTCCTACATATGTATTGAAATGTTTCTCAAATGGCATGGTAAGCATTTCTGAGGAGATGGCTAGGATAGTCCTGAAAAAGCTCTAAGGTTTTACCCGACACACACATGTTATTCTACTTGCTCCAGTCTTCCAAGAAGACATTGCTTTACTTTTCAAGATTTTCCTTTTTAATACATTGACACCCAGATGTAAGTGTTAATTCACTCTTACAGTCAAGCACATGGATTATTATTGTGATGGATAAGATTATAAAAATTCCACTGGTAACTCTAAATATTATTTAAGATATACAGCTTACATAATTTTCAATTTCATGATCATATCTCCAAGAAATCCATATTTCATAATATTTTTTATTATGTTTCCAAATTAGTTTTCATGTTTTTACCTGAAGCGCCTTTAGGAGGAATATTGAGGTCTTCTGGATTTTTTTCCATTTATTTCACCTACATCCCAAATCTCACTTTGAATATCTTCAATTGCAAGGCATTTGGAAGTGCTTTCATTTTGTCATAAGAATAAAAAACATTTTGTTCTCCTTTACCTCTGGACTGAACTCAGTCAACCATAAGCTTGGCAAAATGAAACATGAAAGATTCTTTATTTATTGATCATAGAATTATCTCAACATATGGGAAAAAAAACCAAAACCCATCAATATGTCTTTTTAGAACATTAATTCCACTAAGACTGTCCACCTTATTTTGAAAAATTATGTCTTTGAAGATTGTCTATAGCATATTGCCCGACCTGCATTATTGAAGCCTTTTCCCTGAGTAAAGGTAACTTTAAACACTACTCTTTGCTATGTGTCAAGTTTATCACTTTTTCTCTGACTGCTTGTTGATGATAATGAGCCATTAAACTTTGGATCCAAACATAGATGGTGCTCTGTTTGTGTTTGTAGAAGCCAATTTCATAATCACTATTTTCTGTTTAATAAAATACTTAAACTCAGCATAATTATGTTCCTCTCTTGATTCTTCTTCATTATTTGTGTCTTCAAAATATTTTTGTTTACATGGCTCACTTAAGCTATTCCACATTTAAATATTTCCATTTAAACCAATGATACACATATCATTAAATACATTTCAATCATTAGCAAGTATAAACTTCAGTGGTTTTTTTTCTCTAAAAATGTATACACGGTATAGCTTGTTATTTACATAATTCCTTGCTGGTTTGAATTATTTTTTGAGGGAGACATTTCCATCTTCTTTTGAAGAAAACTGTCATTATAAATACATCAACAGACTTGAAAGTTGCCTCAGTAGTGATTTTCCGTTTCTCTTAACACATTTTTAAGAGAAAGGTCTTGATTTTGTTCTGGAGAACACATGGTCTCCGAGTAGTACTGCTTTTCCAAAAAGTATCGTCTGATTTTCCACACATTATGATCATGCTGTTAGATTTTATCCTTCCTTCTCTTATCTGTCCTTGCCTTGCCTTTCCTCATTAGCAGGATAGAGTAGATGTTCATTTTCAACAGTATTTTTCAATCTCACTTCCCTGTTTTCCTTAAAACAGCTGTTATATTTACTGTTTGAGTGAAGAGGTCCTTTAAACATAGCAGTATGTCCCTTGATTTAACTGGAATTAATACTCTTTCTATTGCAGTTTTTTGTGCATTTAAACTCACTTTTTCTCTGTGTTTTTATTTCCGTTCTCTACTGACTCTTCTTATTCCATTCCTCTGCTAACTACTGGGCTGCTTCGAAGCAGGTATGCTTTCCTAAGTTATATATAAGAACTGTCTTACCTTTCGTGTTTATTGAGTGGATTCTCAGGGAAACTGTAAGGAGAGGAAGGATGCAATGAGTTTTCATCTGTCTTCTGCTCTTCGTTACCACTTACGCTGATACAAACTTTCCAAACTGCATCAGTGATGGCTAGGGAGCTACACTCTTCAAATTCTTTCAGGTTTTAAATTAACCATTGTCATGGAGATTTGAAAAGCTCATAGGGTTTTTAAAGGGGAGGGAAAGGGAATTTTAAAAGAAGGAAGGTATTAAACCTGTGTTAATATATCTAAGAAATTTAAAAATTATATCTCAGGAAGAATTGATTTTCTGAGATTTCTTACTGTTACACAGTGATCTAACTGCATTTTACACCTCTGATATATCTGAGAATGGATCAAATTTTAATTTGCTATATCTACTGTGCTCTTACCTGGGGTGGAATTCACCTCACCCAGATTTAGAAGAAATCTGAAGTTGAAATCATTCTACTCTGCAAAAATAAGTGCGTAAGTTCAGAAGAAAAGGGTTACCTGCTATTGGTTTCTACTCACTATAGTGAAATTCAGCTTTAAGGTTTTTCTTCCTTTTTTTTTCATCTTTGGATGATGAAGTTTGACTTAAAGATGGGGGGAAATAATTAAAAATTTTCAAGCCTTTTTGATTAAATCCACGAGATACATGCTATGTCAATGGCTCAATTGTACTATATGCCTCTATAAAACATATGTCAATATGTTGCATCTGGGTTAGGAAATCAGTGGGTTGAGGGTACTGAAATCTCATCAAAGCATATCAACAACATTATTAGCATCACTTGAACTAGATCTGGAGTTGAGATCCTGATGCCAGAATAGAAACCACAGAACTCATGTAGCTGTTTCTGCCTTATACCAGTCCAAAGAATTAGGCTGCTGCTTCTCTTCGTTAAGTCTTTCTGAGGTGTGTGAATACTGCTCTAGCCCAATGCAAAGAATGGGTGGCCATGGGATACCAGAACATCATCAGCTGGCAGGATCTCCTCTTTGCTCTGTAGTAGGCAGAGCTTGAACAGCATTTGGCTCCTGAAGCTTTATTTTTTGACTGGAAAACAAATTTTTGCCTTCTCCAGGGAAAGACAGTGAGCCAAAAGGGAGCAGTCTCTAAGTTCAAACTGCATGGAGGACCCACAAGGTTAAACTAAGACAGAACATTTGAGCAGATCTACCATGACAAACTCCAGTAATTCCAGTTGCTGTAGGCCTCCATTCGGCATTTAGAGCTGCTCACTGCTGTCAAGACTGGAGCTTTTCCTGTTATGTTCACAGTCAAAACTTTGTGCATTTGAGAACTTGAAACACAAGTACGTAAATACCCACTTTCAGATTTTTGATATATATTTCAGCACCTATAAATGTGAATTACATAGGGCTTGGAAAACTATATTTTCTTTTGGCTCTGATTCATAATGGAATTGATTTAGAGGGGAAGACAAGAATCGTTCAGTCTCAGACAGTTCTACCATAGTAGAAATAAAATATAGATGACTGTACAAAACTTCCTTATTCAAATGGTTGAAAGAGCTTAATTTTCCTGGCAAAAATCCTGTTCTCAATTACATAAATGGAACCCAAATCAATTTTAATAAGTTGAAATTTAAAGACATGATCCATCTCTGAAATAAATGACAGTTATGTCACTAGCGCAAAACCTTCATTTTAGCAACCAAAGCAAGTGTTGGGAAAAAGCCTTATGAAGTACTTTTACCTTTAAAGTTTTACTTTGCTGTGCTCTCTTATGGTGTCTGATCAGGGATTCTGCAACTTTATGGATTTTCTTTGTACAGACCTACTTAGAGTATAAAAGATATTACGTCGTTTTTACTTCTTTAGCAAGAAAAGTGTATATATTTTTTCACATGTTCATGGAGCACAGTGAGGCTGACATACACATTTAAGCATGAAGAACTCAACTTTCCTTTTTATTTTAACAAGCAGAAGTATGCTCTTTGAAAATAAACTCCAAGTCTCCATTAATATTTATGTTTCCTTTGATATTTAACAGAAATCTCAGAGCTAATACATTAAATTACTATTTTGTAAGAAAATTCTGTGCCTTTATGGAACATTCAACTGTATATTCAAAATTATTGGAACTTCCTTTTAGAGAACAGATTAATATATCTTGGTGGTTTATAAGTTTCTGTATGTGTGTCTGTAGAAAACTACAGGAACAGTATACTAATTTCACTCACTGTGACACACTTGTATCTAAGGAGCCTCATATTCCTGAGAATTAAAGTCAGACATATGAGCATAAATGTCTTTGGATTTTTAGTAGCTATAAAAACAAGAGCAGCTTGTGCTGAGACAACTGGTAGTAGGATTTTACGTTCGCAGAGTTTAAAGTGCATATTCCATGAGAAGGGCTTTGCCACAATGACAAATATGTGTGCATATTTCTTTGTGAACCTGGAAAGGAATTTGGAATTAAAGCATCCTAAATCATCTGAACACAACGTCTTGCCAATTCATTAGTTAGTCATGTTTATCCATCCTGCAGTTCCTTGAACTGCTCACTTGCTAGGTGAAAAAATTGTAAGTTTACAGCACCTGCAAGGAAACAATTTCTTCCTCACAGCCTGCAAAAAAATTATTGAGTTCATTAATGGCAAAAAGTAGATTCTATATGTAGTTATTATTTATTTAAATCCAGGTCAGTCCCTGGCCCTGCTGAAAAAAATTTCTCCTGGCGTGGTGGTACAAAAGGACCCCAGTCTTCCTATGAATAGGCAAAGTAGAAATGAGAATTCAAATGGAACTCCAGGGTTTTGAAATATTTCTAAGGCCACATATTTAGATATCTAATATAGAATACAGGATTTTAATTTCAAGCACTTGCAATTCATTTCTTATGTCAAAGTGACCTTCAGAACACTGAAGCACCACAGGTGTTTTGCATGAAATGTATAAAGGTAGAAATTATATATAGAAAGTATTAAAATTTCATGTAATTTCAGACTTCTATCAACATGTCTGTCAATCTCCCATTCCTTAATTAACCATTAAGATGCAAATAAGCATTTAAGGGTTGTCTGACAAGCTATTCAACTCTAATTAGTACATTTCTGTCTTTATTATTAATGTATTCCTGGAGTGTCTTTTACTTGTGAGTTTGTCCCCAAATGAAGCTTATTTACTCCCATATATCTGCTTCTGGTATGTCTTAGAAAGCTGAGTAGAAGACTTTATTTTCATGAGTATCTTTATGATAGTTATAATTTATCTACAATATCTACAAAAGGAAGGCAGCTTTTGCAGGTTTCCAAGTGGACACACTCTCACATTTTTCGTGATTGTGGAAATGAATGCACAAAAAAAGCACAGTAGTCTTAGAATAAGTGCGCATTTTCTACACAACTACTACAAGTTTGAGATATGTAAGTAATTAGACTGTATCTCTTAATGTTTGCAGATCATTATGATGTTATTCTGAAGATAAAGGAAATAACCAAATTTTCCTATGGTACATTTTGGCTTTAGTCAATTGTCTTTTTATAAAAAAGGAGGGTGGGAAAGGAGATGATAAATGATCACAGGCACTTTCCTAGAATCAGCTTATTCTTGTATTCAGATTTTGAGGTCATAACATAGAATTAAGGAACATAAATTAAATGGCATTTATGAAAAAGAACCTGTTTGTTCCTCTAAGTTAGGAATTGTAAGATCAAAATAATATCTCAAGTAAACAGTACATAAAAAATACATTACAGTCCTAGTTTATTCTGAACAGTTGAAAGTCAACAAAGACACCCCAGGTACTTCTTTTGTTATATTTTTCTAACTTCTAAATTCTGTACAGTTAAACACAATTTCAATCACCAATTTACAAAAGCCATATTCACCTGCAGAAAAGTTTTACTTTTTCAATACAGAAATGCCTTACACTGATAAGAAGACAGCTTCTACATCTTGAATTTCAGCTATGATGTAGCTCATTACATTAGCACAAAGAGCTCAGGAAATATATTACTAAAGTGTATTCAGCCATGGCTACAGTTTTGATAGTGCCTACCCTGTAGAAGATCCATCATTCAAGAGAGGTCTAAAGGGACAAATTTTAATAAAATTAAATTCCTAAAATAGAGGTGCACTCTTCTGCATCCTAATATTGGATGCAGAAATGCAAAGGAGCACTGAACTGAGCACTCTTGAGCAATCTGTATTTTTAGTCATGCCTTATAGATGTAACAAGCAGGCTAAAGAAAATCATATTTAATGCTTTAGGGCTCAAGGAGATGATTCAGTATAGCATTTAAAGCTATTCACTTTATTTGAAAGTGAGACAAAATATATTGGGGTATGCTTCAATGAAAAAGAGTTAATTAGAAAATATTTATTGAAAATTAGGGTTGATTTATAGTAAATCATAGGAGTACATAGAAGGGTGAGTAATTTAACTCTTTTTAAACATCCTAAGCTCAGGTTAATACAGAATGTTACTTCATCAGAAACATACTTTCTGCAGAAATGAGAAATTATGCAGATTATTGACTGAGTTAGCATATTAATACATTTTTCCAATATCAAGTAAAATTTTTTCAGCTTAAAATATGCTTTTTTATGACATAAAAGAAAGACTAACCTTTCATTTGCAATGGCAAAATAACATTTTAAAATATATGTATAAAGATATCTTATTCAGCCTTAGAATGCACCACTTTTTAGCAAAGTGTTAGAAAATAGATTCTCATTACATGTACTAATTGCCCCTTCATGAACTGTGGTGTATGATATTGTGCCATAGAGAGCTTCATTTGGTAGAGTTGTCCTGAATGTACATAGCCAAACTATTTCACACGATACATATTGTTTTTATACAGACTGAATTCTGTATTTTTTATACTGCAGAAAATGTAGGATTCTTTTCATATTCTCTTTTTCTTTTTCTTTTTTTTTTTTTTTTTTTTGTGCAGCTGAAAAGATGTAATTAGACCCTGAACAGAAATCCTTATCTCAAAGTCATTAAATGGAAGCCTAGGGATTGCAGAACCTTGTCTGTTTATGTGTGATACTCCTGGGTCTCAAACGCTGCTCTGGAGGAAGGAAGGGAGGAAGGCAACAAATTAAAAAAGCTGTTGAAGTTAACCTTAAATCAGGTCCTCAAGCCACTGCAATCTATTATGATAGCTTAGACAAATGCAAGGTGTAGATAAATGTTAGTAAGGAAAGAGTAAATAAAAGGCTTTTCTCACTAATAAAAAATAGTTTTCTACATTTCTTTCTCTTTATTGCACATTCATATTTATACATAAAGGCACACTCTATCCTTTGTGAAAAGCATAAAATATGTGCAATATATTAGCAGCAGTTACGCTATTATTATGGAGTGGAGTTTGAAATAAATTTATTTAAATATTTGAGAGAATTATTTTATGTGATACATAAAGCTGTTGTCATAAATCTTGTCAGCAGAAGCTAACACAGATGGCTAGTCTGTTCATCAGGTAATATATGCTTGTGCATTTTGCTGTGGCTCTGCATGCACATCTATAAAGTCTGTCAAAATATACATTTTTGGAGGTACATCATGATAAACTTATATTCCTCTTTTTTTTCACTTTTCCCCCCCACACTTTTCCTGATTTAACTTTTGATTTCTTTTCTTGAGAAGAAATGTTGCTGTACTATGTCATGATCTGTGATTTCCAAATTAGAAAGACTTGTCTCATCCAGAAGCTCTGTTGCACACATCCAGAAAATGTGTCTTTTCACAATATCTCACAAAACATGTTTAGCATGCATTCTCTGAGGAAAAAAATGTTTTTAACCCAAACAGATTAATTTTTTAACTGATCAGACTAATTCTAAGGACAGTGTTTGACTCATGTGACCCCTTCATGTTAAATAACTCTTTTTAGAGGTCCCATGCATGTGTACTACTTTTACAGGTTACTGTTACCAAAGATGAGGGAGATACAAGGTAAAGTTGGATGACATAGGAAATGGTTAAATATCTATTGCAAAACAAAATTGGGGGGGGGGGGGTGAACGGGTNATCTATTGCAAAAAAAAATTGGGGGGGGGGAGGAAAGGAGTTATCCAACTGAAATTGTCAAACTGATATTTAGTATTTTTGCAATCCTTTTTAAGCAGTGTATGACATCATTAGAATGATGGAAACAGGTAATGTAGAAAACTGCCTATGTGTTTAAAAAAATATTAGAATTTTAATGGAAATGAGTGATGAAAAAAAAGCAGAAGGACTGGATGACAAGCTTTTATGAGAATGATATTGAGGATGAAGGAAAAGACACTAAAAATATCTTTGCTGACACAGCATAGCTGTTTTAGAGGGAAGCAGAGGGTATTGAAAAGAAATCAGGTAATTTCTGGATAGCGCTAGAGAGATGCAGGCTGTTAGAGGAAATATATTGGCAAATGTTTTTACAGCTATGCAAAGGTAGGAAGAAGGTTAGAATTTTAATATGAAAGGATACTTTCTGGAACAGTTCCACAAAAAAAACAAAAACAAAAATCAAAACCAAACCAAACCAACCAACCTAAGAACCAAACAAAAAGAAAAAGAAAAAAACCACCAAACCCCCCAAAAAAAACCAAAAAGCCCAAACCAAACAAAAAAGTCCCCCCAAAAAACCCCAAAAAACAAAACCAAACCAAAGACCAAAACAAAACCAAAAGCTCACCAACACAAAAACCTGAAGTGACAGATTTATATGACTCTTGAAGTGAAGCCTACTGTTTCAGTACTAAATTATTTTCTTTCTTCAAATTAGAGTTTTTCCTTGAGAAATACACATGAAATTGACTGACATCATTCAGGTGACAAAACACAAAGGTATTGTGCATATACTGTACAATCCAGTCACTTGATCATATATTCTATATACAACCAGAACCTTCAGCACTTTTAACAGACTGGCCTCATGACTTGCTCTCCTGTGGACATCGTCTGGATGTAACACAAAATTCTAACTACTATTTTTTAATATCTTCTCTATTATTTGTTGCACTGAACTGTGGAGCAGTCAGTGTCATGGTCCAGAGAAGTTGTCTGTGTGGTGGGTGGGGAACCGGCTGCCAGGCTGCACCCAGAGGGTGGTAGTAAGTAGCTGCTTTTCAGACTTGCAGCCTGTCACATGTGGGGTGCCCCTGGGGACCATATGCAGCTCCATGCTGTTTAATGTCTTCATAAATGATTTGGATGATGGGATAAAATGTACTGTGATTAACAGCCAAACTGATAATACCAAACTGGGTGGGGAAGGGGACACTTCAGGAGGGAGGGGCACCCTGCAGGAGGATCTGGATATTCTGGGAGAGAGAACTAGCAAGAACCTTATGAAGTTTAACAAGGACAAGAATAAGGTCTTGTGCCCAGGAAGGCATAGTCCGGGAGTGTATCTCAGGCTGGCCTCTACCTGTTTGTGGAACAGTTCTGCAGAAAGGGACCTGGGGGTCCTGATGAACTACAAGCTCATAATTAGAGGTGTTCTGCTGTGGCAAAGAAAGCTAGAAGGATTTTGGAGTGCATCAACAAGAGCATCACCAGTAGAGATAAAAAAGCCACTTTATTATCCCCCTCTGTGCTTGTCAGGCCACACCTAGAAACATGGTACTGGGTTTTGATCCCTTCTAAGCAAATAACATGTGGACAGGCTGGAGAGGATCCAGAGAAGGGCCAAAAAGATGATCCAAGGAATGTGATGCTGCCATGTAGGAAAGGCTTAGAACTAGGTTTTTTCAGCCTTGAGAAAAGAAAACTTAGGGGAGACCTTATAATCTTCCAGGTTTTAAAGTGTGGCTAAAAAGATGGAGACTCCCTTTTTACAAGAAGTCATATGGAAATTCTGATTAGACACAGGAAGAAATTTTTCCACAATGAGAACAATCAACCATTGAAATAATCTTCTCAGGAAAGTGGGAAGCATTGGACATTTTTAAATTCCTCAAGGTAGGACACTTTTAAAATCCAGCTGGCCAGTGTGCTAGGTCTTAATGAACATTTGACTGGCTATGCAGAGATGATTAGAAGTTTATTTACTTCAAACTTGTGAAGGAGCTTTTGCAGTGATGATGAGAAAGGGAGACTGGGAAACTGAAGTGATGGATCACACAGCCTACCATAAATGTACTGAGTAGTCTGTAATATCAGAATCTCTGATTCTCAAAATCATTCCTAAGTGTTTGAGAGCAAATGGAATCAAATACTAATTTTTTTTTTTCCTCCCTACCTCTCTTCATTGCTTCCTTCTACCCTGAAAAATAATAATCTATTGGAGCCTCAGCATGTGTTGGTTACTGAAATGATAAAATAAAAGGGAGTAAGGAGACATACTCTGGCCAAAAAATAACTGAAATATTTTATAGAAGCACATTTGCTACCTGGGAAGTTTATTCATTTCTTGTGTTATGGAATTTGTTTTCTTTTATTGCATGGATGCCTGTGTTAAACATGCATGTGCATGGATTCACTTTTAAAAAGCAGTTATGTACATATTCCTTTACAAAGAAAAGGTCTAGATTATATATATTTTTTTGTATTTCTGTCAGAGATTGAGTTTTGATCAGAAGTAAACTTCTCCTTTCAAACAAATTTTCAGATTCACTCATTTACTTTGACAGTTTTTCTGATTTTGAAAGGTACAAAGCAATACATTATAGTTATACTAAATATATATGTTTATGTATATTAATGAATAAAATGAAAGGAAGAATAAGACTCAGGATAATAACAAAAATAAGGACTTAAAACTTTTGAAAAAATAATACGTACAACAGAACACATACCAATGGATAAGAAATAATAAATCATATTTTTTATGTTACATAAAACAGGGATGCACCTCATAATTCCCATCCCCAAACTGAGGAATTATGGTGAAAAAATTATTTAAACCATTAATCCAGTTTCTAGCTGCAGCTGAAGATATAAACAAGATCTTAGAATGAATAAACGTAGGTGTGTAACACAAATTAAATTCATTATTACTTCTATGTAAGGGGTTGATTACGTTTAACACTTATTTAGAATAATGTCTATTTTTTTTCCATTTACCTTTCGACAAGGATATTGTTGCTCTGAAAAAAAATAAGATTAAGTGATAATAATATAGTTCAGCAGTCCATACAGTAGTGAAAGTTGTGGATTTATTTTAAGTAACCTAAATTGCAGCCTACAGAGAAATGAAGTTTTGATATAGTGAAATATCAAACAGTTCAGACTGAGGAAATAGCAAAAAAATAAATGGAACAGTCAAAAAGAGGAAACAGGCAGAGAATAATTTACTTAGGCCGAGAAAAATGTGAACTGAGACACCAGGTAGATCAGTGAAGCAAAAAATAATAAAAAAGGGAAGAAACAGCCAGAGATTTATATTTTTTGAAGGAATATATTAAAGTATGCAGAGAAGAAGTTGGAATGTGAGCTTTAGATAAACCTAAAGGAAATATTTCTTTTGACCTTTTATGTATTTTGTGTGTTTACTGCTTAGTATAGAATACCTGGATTTACTTCATTGTCTGCTTTTAAAATGTGATTAGTCAATAACTGTTTTATGAGAACCACTTGTCCAAAAGAATAACAAATTCACAATTACAGGCTCATTGTCTGCCATGTGTAAGTTTTACTTAGAATACAGTTTTACTATTGAAATTGGGAAGTTTGACTGTAATTGTACCAGGGGAGGGGAGGACTGCAGGAAAATTAGGTCAATTCAGTATTATTTCAAACCACATGGGAACTAGAGAGGCTATAGTAACAGTATGCATCTGAGCAAGTAAGGACTTTTAAAGTACAGGTAGACTTAGACTTAGGTAGGATGAATTCTACCGCAGTGATTTAAACAATTTTTTTCTCAGGCTGGATTTTTTCTTGGATCCAGATATCTGGATCATGTTTGAGTTGCACTCTGGGACCTTATGTCCTTCCTAATTTGGACTAAATTTTATTTGCTAAGATCACCAGAAGTAACCTCAAGATACTTTCAGTAGCATTCTGCCATTTCAAGAGAAGAAAATTTGGTCAAAAATCAGAATGATGTTGCAAGCAGGAATGTCTCTTAAAGCAAGGTGAAACCAAAGGATCTGCAAAGAGTTAAGAATGCCAGAGCATTAAAACAAAGCAAGGCAAGAATTTGTTGTTTGTGAAAACTAAGGCCATTGCAATGGAAAACAAAAATCCAAAGAAGTTTTCAGATGATTTAAAAAAAAAGATAAATACAGTAGCTGCAGTGTATTTGTATCAGAGATCAAACACAAATAAAGGAGCGAATGAGATTACCTGGCCTTTGCAACTGCTTACAAAATCTCTAGAGAAAGCTCTGTGCAGTAAGTGACTAGTGCCATTTAATTAATATCTGTGCTGGCAATTCCTTATACTGAATGCTGAAATTTATTTTCAACACTGAACTCCACAAGAAGAATTCACTGCTCTTTTCTTGGACTCAAAAGCTTCAGATGTAATGAAAGAAAAATGAAGGATCTCTTTTCCTCAGGCTCTAAGAATGGCAGCATTAGAACAGTAAGTACAGTTTGTCCTGAGGCAGACCTTGTACCTTATTATGTGAAGCTAAGTATTCAATTTTTGGTGTAAAATGACAGCAATTGCTTTCTTACTTCTGGTCTGAGCTTTGGACTTCATTAAGACAAATGGAAGTGTGGTGTACAAATTAAACAGAGGCTTGTGTATGTATGTGAAATTTTGTTAATCAGATCTCACACAGGCTCTTACAGCAGGAAAGAGTCTTTTTTTACTCTGTGCAGTATAGTTAATTTTTTCTCTTAGGGTCTAATTCCAAGACAGGGAATATTTTCATTGGGTCTCAGGTTGTTAGTACACAGAAAAGTGGGTGATGTATATAAGTAAATCTCTAATATGAGAATGAAGCTCCTGTATATGTTGCCATTTTTATACCTTAGAATATCTACTTAGAAATGTAAGGATTTATCAAAGCTCTTTATTGACAGAAAGTAAAACTAGGAAATTATCTTGAAAAATAATATTGTGAATCATATAAAATTGCGCTCAAAACAAGTATGTGGGCTCTGTGTTTTCACAAGTCACAGCAAAACATAAGGATTTTATAATAAAAGTAAAGTTTAAATAAAAATTAATACTGTAAGTCAATAAATTACTCATTACAAAATTAGACTATGATGAATTTCATTCACATCTCTCTGATTTTAAGAGGTTATGTTGATTGGATTTTTTTTCTACTCTTTAACTCTTACTCAGCTTGGTAGACAGACCTACATGTCATATGGTGCTTATTTCAGTAAACCATGATTTTTTCCCCCTTACTCTAACATAATTTTATGTATTTGAATTTCAGTAATACGGAAAAAAAGCAGGATTGATTGTAGGACTTGGAACTTAAAGGTTTGAAATAGATCTATGAATATGTATGTTTTCTATTCATTGGCCAAACTAAATTATTTCCAAGTGATTTATTTGTTAACTTTCTGGTTATTTAATATAAAATATTTTTAAAATGTGTGTGTTAATAGGTATATATTTAAAAATATTTTTGTATGTGAATATGACAAAAAAACAGGCTTTTCTACATAAAAAAAAAAAGGAAGTTATATACATATAATCCTTGTAGTCTAACTAACTGGTAAATGTGAGCATGTATTGCAATTTACTGAATTTGGAGAATTCTGATGTCATCTACCCTTTTGTTCACAGCATGGAAGTGGCTTATTAAGCATAATGCTATGCTGTCATGCTTTGTCTGCTGCCTCTACAAAGAGCGCAGGCAAATATAGAATGATTGTACCTAGTCTTCAAAAATAACTACTTCCAGCTCGAGGAGTTATTCTCTAGAACCAATGACACAGATTTTTCCAAAGAGTGCTCAGTAGCTTCTGGTTAGGCACTTAATTGGAATGGCTAAGTTTTCCAAGGACAGGTTCTTGCACACTGAATACTTCTGTAAATGTGACCGCTAAATTTTGAGTCCCCTGTTAGAGCTGCTCTTTTGAGAAAAGCTGCAGTGCTGAGGGGCAGAGAACAGAATGACTGAGGGAGAAGAAATCTTGTGCACTGAGATACTGACCTCATAAAAAATCATATCTATATAGCAGAAAAGTTTTGGTGGGATTCAGAAGTAGACTAAATTGTCCTTCAAAGCAGACATGTTATTTCTGTTCATATTAGTCCCTTTGTGCTTTCTATCTTCTCAAAATGAGCCTTTTCTATTCCACTGGGTTACAGATGTGAAAAATACTTAAATACCATTACCTAAAGTTTCAGATGATAGAGATGAAATTGAATCAGATGTTCTGACCAGATTATGTCAGTATGACATATCACTGCGTTAAAACTAATTTGGCAAGGGAATGATTGGTATGTTGAGTGTGAATGGAGTCAAGAGTCTGTTTTAACTGGAAAAAAAAAGATAATATGGCTAATTTTAAAGCTGCTAAGACACTTAGTAGGACACCATTTATCAGTTCTGACCTTTAAATATGGAAGTTTATAAGCATGTCAATGAGAGCACTATCCCGGAAGTAGACTACATCCTGAGCCAAATTTCAAATGGCAGCTGATTTGTGTCATCCTTTGAATTGCTCATCTTGTATCCCTTTGCCTCCTTTATCAGAGTTTTAAAGAGATATTAAACTCCTTCTGAATGACTCAACTGTATCAGCCATTTTACTCACTACTCATTTTAGACAATATACTTATCACTACATAAAAAGCATACTTTAAAGAGAAAAACAACAAAAACCCAATAAAATACCAAGTGTACCAAGTTCTTTTTCTGAATATGGAAAATCAGTATTGCAGTGTAATAGATAAATTTGGCAGTATTCCATCAAAGAGTTCAAATTATTGGCAACAACAGAACAAAACCAGACCACTGCCTGTGTGATACAATTATATCTAGTTCATTTTTTTCCATGTTGCTATAGACTACAGCACTTTACCATCAGTGTTATCTGATGCTTCAGGGAGTAAACCACACTGCCTGTTCAAATCCACTTCAGGCAATGGGAACACATAGAAGGGCTTTTTGTATCTAAGAAAGGCTTCTACACGCGCGCACACACACACACACACAGGAAAAACAAACCTGTGATGGCACTTCTATTTCTATAGACACCCATTCCTTCTGGATAAAGGCAAATTCAGAACTGCTTGGAAGAGGCAATTTTATAAATTAACTTATAAACATTTGGGATATTTTTTTTTTTAAGTTTTGCTTTGTACAATAAAATTAGGTCCTGATTCACCTTTACTGAAGCAAAAAGAAAAAAAAAATTCTTTTTTCCTACACTTTTTAAAATCAATTGTTCTTTTTCTTTCTCAGGAAAAAATATAGGACTTTCAATCACAACTTAATTCTTACATTTTTCTTGATTTAGGTTCTGATGCTGTTTGCTGAACAGCATTAAATCATAAGCAAAGAGACTGCGCAGTGTAATTTCAATCCTCTGCAGAGTTCAATTTTATTCAAATTGATATAGATGTTTCAATAGTTTGCTTTTTGATGGCTTGATGATCTGTGTTTTCACCTTCTTCCTTAAAAAATAATTTTTTTCATGTTAACTTGAGGCAAATAAATACACATCATATAGGTCCTGGCAGCTTTCAGCACTTAGTTGAACTACATATGCTTCTGACTTATGCAAAAATTGCTGCTGAAAATAACTTTTTTAACTTTTAAATAAAAACTTAAGCTTTGCAGATCAGGATTTGATTTTTTGGGGGCTTTTAGTTGTTTTTGTTTTTTGGGTTTTTTTTTTCAATTTTATATTGTTTGTTTCATTATGAGGTCCTGAATTCACAGATCTTATAAAACTTAAGACTATTCAACAGCAAAAAATAAAATTATTAGAAATCTTAGCTATTCTTCTAAATTAACATGTACACATTATTTTTGTGATTATTTTATTCTTTGTGCTTTTACGTGTTTGGGTTTTTGGGCGGCTTTTTGTTATTTTAGTTTTTGTTCTTTTATTTTTTTCCCAGTGCAGAAAAAAAGTTATCATAAAGTATTTATTTGAAAAGACCTCACACAGACAGCAACTTTTTCACCAAGTGACCTGATAATCTGTAGTGCATGCTAAGAACTGAGCAGCACATTGTGACCCTCTTAATACATGTCATTGTGGATTCATTTTCCATCCTGTATCAGTCATGACAAAAACAAACAGCTGTCAGTGCATCCTATCACATAGGCCTCTCCTCTGCTTACCAAGGCCAGTGCAAAGGCAATTATTGTGAAACTTAGACAGGGTCTCGGTGTGAGAGCTTTACGCCATTTTACAGCAGTGTTTAAACCTGATTATTAGCAAATACTTTGTTACTCAATGAATTTCATTTGCAAACATGTAAAAAAAAAATATAGGGTCTTTTATTTAGCTACCTGTATATGTAGGTTAACTCATTCTTCTTTGGTTTCTTACATCCAGCAGTAGGGCTCTTAAATCTTACCATGTGCTTTATGTTTGTGGTAGTTTCCAAGTCTGCTAGAGGCCCACGCATTTAATAAAAAAACCCATAATTTTAAAAATAGTTATTATGTGTAGATACCTATTGTTCCATATTCTTTGCAGATGTACATATATTGTAATTAATGACTGGGACAAATCATAATTTTCAGGTTATCAGTTGCACGGATCAAAACCTAAAATAATATTTTATTAGATCTCAATGGACTGTATCAATAGATTTTTCTTGGGATAAAAATAAGGAGATTAAGATGGATTTTTCATCTCAAATGTATAGTGGTTATTCAGCAGATGATGTGACAAAGACCATATGCTGAAGATTTTGTGTTCCTGGTGCTATCAAGAGAAGTTGCATCAAAGACCACAGAATAAATCTCTGGGTTCTATAACTTGGAAAAAAATATAAAAGTTTTAGTTGTTACTCATGCCACTCCTCTTAAACAGTACACCGATCCTGGTCAAATTCTACCTTAAATTATTTTCACATTTCTGGATTATTTGGAATAAAAAGCTAAAGAAGGGAAAAAAATCGTGACAGAGGTATGCTGTTGGTCAGCTAGATAGGACACCTCATAAAAGACAGATATAAAAGAAATGTACTTCAGATTTTTTTAATTTTATACTTTTTATACTTTATA
>VXBU01017600.1:125039-135406 GCA_013400315.1 Bombycilla garrulus | reverse complement strand
CTTTTCACAAAATTTTGAACTTTTGTATCAAAACAGTTAGCTGTTGGGCTTTTTTATCTTCTCAAGTGTATTTGATTAAAAGTCTGTTCGTCCTTCACCTATACTCATGAATCAATATGAATACCCTTTTTCTAATAATACATTTAACATAATAATACTAATAAAAACCATAATAAAAAGTATTGGAATTAAAATTGTTTTGTAACTTTCACTCACCATCAAAGGAAAGGTGGAAAAAAGCCCCTCAGACTTCTCACAATTACAACAAGTGCAATACCAAGAACTTGTTTAAATAGAGTATGTATTTGAAAGTAAAAAAATATTAAAAAAACCCAAAAAATCATTATAAGGAATTATGAATGGATATTATCTATAAATCTCAATTTTAGTATAAGACTATTTCATTGATTCAGGTAAAAACCTGTTGAATTTGTTTGGCATCTCTAATCAACTGGGATGATGAGACTCCTTCCGGCCTGTGTAAATGAGTTTCAACATGCTTTTCTTCCTTAACATTTTGTTATTTTTCTTTCTGAAGCAAAAATAATGTCAGATATATTTGCACCAGTTAGAAATACCAATCAGTGTCTGATTCAAATTAAAGCTAAGAAAATGTGAGGTCTGAAGGCTCTGGACTCATTCCAGCTCTGCACACCAACAAGTAGCTCATTTTTAGCATGCTGGACAAAGCACTTCTTTCATGAAGAAACAGTCTGTTACACCCTCCCCCGCTTTCCTAGCTGAAAATTCCCTAACACATCATTTTCACTGACTGTTCAACACAGTGCTATGTCATGATGGATGCAGAGAAACCATAATTAACTTCTTTCATTATAACTTGTTGTCTGTCTGCAGTGTGAGGCACCATACCTATAAAGATTATTTTGACAAATACCAGGGAAAAATGTTTAACAGGTGACTCACTATATCTCTAAATGATAAATAGGATATAGAGGCAATGCAAAACCTCACAACAACATGCAAAAATCTCAAAATAATCATGAGGTTCCATGGAGGTAAAGAGAATTTAAAAGACTGTGACTGAAAAAATGATCACATAAAAAGGTATTTTCTTTTTCTCATTGAGCTCTGGTCATTCTTTTAATTTGGACAGGAACTGCAACAAAACCTGAGAATGTAATCAAAAGCCAGCAATTTTATGGCAATGATATTGATGTTTTTCCCAAGAGCACAACAGGGATTGTGGTTCTGTTTTATTTGCTGCTGAGCAAACATAAAAGTACAGATTTGCTGTCATGAGCTTACAAATGAATTTTGTATTTATTTTTATTCCTATTTACTGTTACGCATATTTTTTTAACTGAGCCACTTTTTTTTTTTTTTTTTTTTTAAACAAAGAGAAGGAATTAACCATGTTAATAGGCACACTGAGTGTAAGGATACCATTTAGCACAAACCTTAATCACTGGAACTGAACCCAAAATAAGTAGCTCGCTTTCTTGAATAAAAGAGTCATTCTTTCTGTGCATCACTATAAAATCTGCAGTCTACATGTTCTTTTAGATCTTTGTAAGCCACATGCATCCCTTCTAAGGATTTTAGAGTAGAAATGCTTTGTCTGCAGTTTCTGAGCACCTGGCTTATCATGTGAACTAAGAAAAGATTCATGAACTAAGAAAAGATTCATGACCTCTGCTCCACAGAGGAGGGTATTGCATAGTAATGTGATCAGCTACTGTCAGTCATGTCCTCCCCCAAATTTGGTCTGGTGAATAGGTACATCTCATGTATAAAAAGTACAATATAAAACAAAACCTGTACATTTACTCTGTGTAGATCAGATCAATGTACTAAAAACAGTTCTCTAACAGTATAAAGAAAAATACTCAAACACCAACCATCATCAGATTAAATTTCTTGTACAGATTTAATTTCAGTGGACTGACATATGCTTTTTGACACAAACTCTAATTATATAGACATTTAATATTTTTTCCTTGAGAAAAATCTTACAATGGAAAAGAAGGGAGTCTATGCAAAATATTGCTAGTTAGCCAGCCAGCCAATTGTTTTTTAACTTCACCATTAAGAACATCACCCATACCTTATGTACAGGACATAATTTCAACTGAACATTGAATTAAAAAAATATTTACTTCTGGGAAATTTCTGTGTTACACATTGCTGTGGTATCAGAGTAACTGAGACACATTATTTTGCAGGCACAACATCACTTATAGGAAGGATAATACAATTACAGCTGTTTGAGATACAAGGAGCTTATTGCCAGATATTTAAATATCTATTAGCTCAGAGTGATTCCACTTGACATGCCTATGGTCCAAATTTTCAGTGTAATTAGTATTTCATAATATTTTTTCTGTTCAAAAGGCAGCTCTAGCAGACTTTCTCTGTGGTTCCCTTTTCGGTTCTGCTATTTCTGCACTTGTGCTCCTTTTATTCCTATTTTAACACTGTCAGCATCTCTCTGCTTCTTGGCCCCTCTCATTTGAGTTTGTCCTTTTCTCCTTCCCACCCACACATTGCAGCTTGCTTACTAGTAAGAAGGTGATGAACATACTACCAAAATTACTTTTGGCTAGAGAAAAAGCATCAGTGAAGTTTTGCTGAGCTCTGTGACAGCTGCTCAACTTATGCCTCTTACAGAGATGTAATAGGCACTGCAGTCTGGCCCTGAGGGTGAGTAAACACTGACTATTTTAATGCTGGACAGCACATGGCCTTGGACAGCACCTGAGCCCTGGGGCAAGTAAGCGGCCCTTTCACAACCTTTACCATTTTCAGGTCAAAGCACTGGAAAGTTGGGTGGGCTCTGTTACAACATATCAAAATGATGTGTATTAAGAGTGCCACTGATCTGACTGGGGCATGACCTCAGGGAGGTCTGGAAAATATAACTTCCCAAACTAATGTTCCAGGATTGAGCACGGTGAAATGGACCTAAACTATGGACTCTGCCACATTCCCCAATAAGAGTGGATTTGGATGACTTTGAGCAGTGTCTAGGCACAATCTCAGAGATCACTGGCTGGTGTGAACCAAAATCATGCTGGAGAGCATAAAAAATAATGAATGAAAACAGAAGGAAAGAATTAGATCCACTTTTTTTTTTTTTTTTTTNTTTTTTTTTTTTTTTTTCAGTATGGATGTACTTTTACAGTTTGAGCAGAACACAGGAGAGGAGAGAGCACACAGAAAGAAGAGAATTATCTGAAAGTTTCATAGATCTATAGTCTCATTGCTTTACCAGTAAAAAAAAAAAAGGTAGCTGGCACCTTTCTCTCCACATCACCTCACTTCAATGTATCAAATTAATTCATCAGTCATTTGAAATTTTTATTAGTTGTTAATGAGATTTTCTTAACAAGAACACAAAAACATTACAGGAAGTAATTGAAATTCTATTTGAAAATGAAGCAAAGAAAATAGTAAAAATATAGACCAAAACCCCTGATCAATTTTACAAAGAACTTGTAGTAGCAAATGCCAGGCAGCCATATTTTTTCATGAAATGATAAACTTTATGTTACAGCAGATTATGCTTAAGCCTGTTTTTTGCATGATTTACAATTTTTTGGAAACCAGAGAAATGACAAGTAATGCCTGTCTGTAAGTAATAAAATATTTATTGGGGTATTTTTTTCATTTGATTGTATTAAGAAGGATATCCATGTTTTTATGCACAAATATAAAATGTTGATTTTTTATTAATAAAAGATGATATGTAGAGTATAAACTAATTACTTCAAATAAGGGCTAAAAAAGTAAAACAAAGTTTTTTTTATATTTCACTAAAAATACAACCAGCTACTAGCACCTTTAACTTTATGTCTAGATTAGTAGGTCATTATTTCCTTTTACATATATTTCAACCTTAAAAGTATAGGTAGATTGCCTAATATGTGAAAGTAAAGAGATTCTGCAAAGAAAATATTAGGACCTCAGAGGTTTATTTCAGAAAAAAATGAAGGAGGTACATTCATAGAACTTAAACATAATGTTACAACTTGTCAGAATGGTAAAGGTGGATAATGTATTGATTTACTGACTTCCAGTAGACTGAACTTTTTTTTTTTTTTTTAGATATGCTAGACACAAAAGTAAAGCAAAACAACTTTACAGAGTAGTAGAGACAACTATGACAAAGGAAGAGATTCAAAGTCATGAACACAGTCAAATCAAGCAAGAGTCTTTAATTCCTAATGTAGTCTACTGTGTAACCTGTTTATTCATTAATGAAGCAATTGCAAATGTTGGCTCAGGTTTGTTTTCTTGTCATGATTTGCTGGGAGAAAAGGGCTGAAAGAAAAGCCTAGAACAGAGCTGTTTAAAGCTGTGTCTACAATCTCTGCATGGTTTTGGCCCTGTTCCAGATACATTAAAGAAATCTGTGGTCCTTCTTTTTTTTCCTTTTTTTAATTTTTCTTTTTTCTTCATTCCTTTTTTCCTTTTGCTTTTTTTGCTCTCACCATTTTAATCTTTTTTCCCCTCTTTCCCTCACATTTTAATTTTTCTTTTCTTCTTCATTTCTGCTTTCTTTATTTTTTTTCCTTCTCTTCCCGACTTTTTCCCTTCTCTTAATTTCCATTTTGTTTCCCATCCTTTCCATTTCCTTCCCTTCCCTGCTTTCCCTTGCCCTGCGCTAGCCTTATACATCTTCCTCTTCTCCTGTCTCTTCCTATCATTCTGTGTGTTTCCAAGAGAACGGATGCCCAAATGGAGATGGAATACATTTTCATGATACACCCAGTTCCTAAAAACACCACACTTAACCCACGCTGGCTCGAAGGAGCAATCCTCATAGGCCAGAGGTTTATCAACTTTTACAGATAAGACATCTGTCAGAGTGGAGAAATTCTAAATGGGAAAGTTGTTATGAAGATGAATTCCATTTTGATGGTATTTAGAGACAAAGTTTATTACCAAAAATTTACACTGACCAATGCATTAATGAATTAATTATCTCTCTGGATTTTATGAATATTTAGGATATCTAACAATTAAAATTATTAACTATGGATTATTTTTCACCTTCTAGTTTTTTCAATATATATCACTATTTGAAGTGTGGATAAATGAAAATGTTTTCAGTGGTGCCGGATAAGCAAAAGTTTTTTGAGATAGACACATATGGATTAAGTTACATTAGTGTAGTACTAACTTTGTAAAGGTAGAGCTCATGGATTTTGTTTAGGAATTAAAGATCCTTAAAATTTGATAATTGAAAATTGTCAGTAACTTCATACCTTTTCTAAACTGCCTCATCCTTACTGGAATTTCAGTCATGTTTGCAGGCAGATACTGGGGATGTCTAAAATTCTGATAATTATTTGAGTACATTGAACACAGCCTTGCTTACAATGAGTCAGGCACCATTTAACCTTTCTAAATCAATTTCAAAATAGAGGAAGGAAATCCATTGGAAAAAAAAACTTTCATAAAATATGCAGAGAAAAAAATTGACATAAAAAGCTGACAAAAGCACAACCATTCTCTTTGGAAGACTGGAACTGTAAATAAAGACATCATTCTTCTCAACATAAATTGTGCTTATGAAATATGAATGTTAACAACAGTACAGAGTGGAACATATAATGAAGATCAGTATACATTCATCAGATGATTTTCAAAGGTGATTAAAATCAAATAACTGTCTCAGTAACTACACACCATCACGATACACCTTTATATATGCTCTTTGTCAATAGTATAATAAATATCAATTACAAGATTTAAAAAAATATATATAATGGCAACAATACAACTAGAAAAACTGGGTTTACATTACACTTGACTTCAGTAGTTTCGGCAATAAGACCACTTTAAATGTATTTTTCTGGTTGCATAAAATTTTTTTTCTCTTTTAGGATGACAAAATTTACAAAGTGCATTGGAAATATGTTTAAGTGCTACTGGTAGTAGATTTTAGTAATAGTTCTTATACACAGAGACACTTCTATATGCAGAGGGACTGAGTTTTTTCTGAACATGCATATTTGCATTTGAATTTAATAATTTCAACCCTCTTTCTATCAACATCTATGAACAAATGTCCTAATTATGCTGATTGTTTTAAAGCTCTATTTTTAGAAAATATAAAAACTTTCTCATTAACACATTTTCAGGACTATGTAAAATAATATTAAATAGAAAATAAGGGGTTAAAAAATTAACTATTTTAAAGAAAGGATTTCAAGCACTTATTGCATTGCCAGAAAATTGAGGGAGGTGATCCTGCCACTCTCCTCAACCCTGGTGAAGCCTCATCTGGAATATTGTTTCCAATTCTGAACTTTTCAGCACAAGAAAGATATGGAGCTCCTGGAATGGCTACAGGAGATGGAAACAAAGTTGATTAATTGATTGGAGCATCTGTCTTACAACGAAAGACTGAGGGAGCTGGCCCAGTACAGCCTCAAGAAGAGACAACTATGAGAGGCCCTCGTCATGTGGGTAGGTATCTGAAGGGAGGGAGTCAAGAGAACAGAGTCAGGATCTGCTCGGTGATGCCAAGCAATAGGACAAGAGGCAAGGGGCAGAAACTGGTGCACCTGAATATGAGTGACCATGAACTGGAACCCATTGCCCAGAGGAATCCGGGCAATCAGAGGGAGGCTGTGGAGTCTCCCTCACTGGAGATATTAAAGAAAATTCTAGACACAATTCTGTGCTGTATGCTCTGGGATGACCCTGCTTGAGCAAGGAGGGTGGGCCAGGTGGATAAAAAAAATAAAAAAATAAAAAAAAAACTAAAAAAAGAGAAGGAATCTTTCTACATTTTGATTCCAGGTTAGACTAGGCCTATTTCAATTTATTTGGCATGTTTATCTTTTGACATACATATGTATTTCTCATGTTTAAGTTTCTTAATTTCAGAATTATTGCTATATATATTTACATTCTATGAGAATTTATGGATAATTTTATGCCCTGGGAATCAGATTTTCAAAGAAATTTTGACTTTGGAAGCATAATGATCTTTGTAAATGCCCAAAACAGACATTGTTCCAACAGACTTCATGTCAACCTGAATTCTAATTTATTTTAGTGACAGTGAAAAACAACACCCCAGAAATTGATGTGTCCTGTTTCTTACATTTAGGTTCTATTTGGATGAGAGGATTACTGGCCTAGTCCAAAACAGAAATTTTTGATCTAGAAAACAACTGATAATATTAGGAAATGGAAGGTAAAAGAGATGGGAAGGGTTTGTGAGCCAAGTATACTCTTCCATTATATTTTACTGGTTCTGGTTATGTGGACATTAATTTGTTTGTTTCCCTTAGTCACTGAATACACTGTATTGCATTTAACACATAAAAAATAATGCCAGTTTTTTGAGAAATATTTTTTATTATTATTCTAAGCATATTTAAATAGAAACTACTGCAATTCATGCTGTTTAATTAAACTATTTTGTGTTTTGTTCCCTCTCACCCTGAGCAATTAATATGTTATATAAATTACACCTTATTTTGGACCATTTTTCAGCATTTATATTAAAATATTTTCTGATATCTCCATATTAAATCTGTTGCATGATGTTTGTTTTAATTATTTTTGCAAATCTTCTAAAAAGCTAAATTTTTTCCTATCTCATTTTGCATAGTATGCTTTGCAGAGCCCTGTAAATCTGCTGAAAGTTTGGTTCATTTTACCTTTCTGGGAATAAAAAACCCAAACAGATCTGACAGTAATTCAGGTAGAGTCTTGCAGAATTAAATTAAATTATAAACCCTTTCTCTGAAGAAAAATTTTTACTTTATAAACTTTATAAATTTCAACAGGCTACCAAAAACCTTTGAAGCTTATCAAAGTAATTTTTTATTTTTTTCTTCTGAGAAAAAAGTAGCATCAGCTGTTGAAACTAGCAGAGTAGTAAACCCACCATTTTCACTTTTATGTTGTTTCTGTCACTTGATTTATATCTCTATTACTAGAACATAGGAGATGAACAGGTTAAAAAGTGTCATACCCTGTTCTGAAAAAATAATGAGGGTCTGAATCCAAGTGATGAGAACCATAAAGGCTGATTTTAAGTTCCTGTTAGAAATTTCCACTTGACTTGAGAGAAGGTTCACCCTGACACAGAAGCATAGTCTACACTGTATGCTGAGAGACTTAAAGGACATAATTGTGAATGTATTTTTGGAAAGAGAATTATAAATATTATGCATACCTAATGCACAGAACAGGCAAGGACAATTGCCCACTCACAATTACATAACATAGTTCTGTGTCAAGCACTTAAGAATGGCAAACAAAAACAAAAAACCCCTTTTTTTAACATGTAACTGATATTTTTAATAAAGATTAATTTTAATTTCTTGTGATTGTCTATAAGAGGTAAAATAGAATGATGAGATGTTTGGTGATCTCATGATGAGATGTTTGGTTAAGCCTGGGGAGGAAATTTATCTTAACTTGATCTTGCACATAGATGGAATACATTACTCTGAAAAAAAAAAGCATCTTACAGCTTGCATATTTTGTAGCCTGACTTCTTATTTCAGTTCTCTATAACTAAGACAGAATTATTCAGTTAGCAAAAAATACATTGTGTTCAATAGTAAAACCTGAAGAAAGGAAACAGTAATTTGCTAATATTAGGGAAAACTAAACAGTCTTTAGAAAAGTTATTCAATATTCCATAAACTCAAGAACATTTTCTCATCTTTATGCAAATTGTATAGTATCTCTATGATTCAGCAAGTGATCTCCTTTGTTGCTGAAGTAATGGGTCAATTATGGCTAAGCAACTGTGATTGCAATACCATAGCAAAAGTTTTGTCAGCTTGGCTATAGGCATTTTTATGTAAAATTACTATTCCTGATCTAAGTCTTAATTTAATAAGATGGAAGATAATTATGAAATGGAAGATCTGTGTCTCAACAAAAGCTATTTTATGTGCTACTGAAAAAGGGCATTTCACCAAACTGAACAGAGAAATTTCTTCAAAGTGTGATCAGAAATTGACTTCAAGGACACCTTTTTTTTCTTTCCTTTTTCTTTTTCCCTTTTTTTTTTTTGTTTTCATTTTCAGTTTGCCAAAGGCTGCTGTCATCACTAATACAATTATTTCTAAATCATTTGATCTGTAAAGTTGCACCAGAGAGATAATTTCTATTTCTGGGCTCTTATTTCATATTTAGGAACATTTGGTGCAGCTAATCAGATTGATTGATTGATTGATTGATTGATTAATTAATTGATTGATTTATTGATAGATATATGGTAGAGGAAGGTAGCTGAAAATAATGCCAGAGTGCTGGTATTTTCTTGAGAGGACTTATATCCAGTCTCAGCACACACTTTATAGACAATAGATCCATAATTTACTAGCAATAACTAATTATTCATTATGATGTTATACACGATGAAAGAAAGCTATTTCCTGATATCTGATGGCTGGATATAGATACAGCAGCCCCCTACAAGTAATTATTGTTTTTCTATACTATTAAGAATACATTCCAGAAAAAAACCAACCAACCAAACAAACAACAAAAAAAACCAAACAACCCACAAACCAAACAAACTTATTTTACTATTTAGATAATTAATAGTTTAACTGAACATCTTCAGATTTACTATATTCAACTTGAAACATCTTTTTACCCATTATCTTGAAAAGAATGATACAATGAGAGAGAATTAAGCGGTGCTTCATTTACAAAGTTCTATTAAGTTTATAGTAAGAAATGTGTATTAATAAAAGTTCCATGACTAGTTTTAACTGGATTTTTTTCTTCAATAGAAGAATCTTTCATGCAAGTCAAGGAAGAGGTATCACATTGCCTGCGTGGGTGTTTACCATGTGGAACTCTGATTCTTACTAGACAAAACCCCAAATGAGAAAAATCTCCAAGGTTTCTACTGGCATGTTTATATACCTGCAGTGCTATCCCTTTTTGGCTCGTGTTGACAGCTTTAAAGGATTGTTTTCTCTGAAGTGTCTTTTTTTTTTTTTTTTTAAGCCTTTTTAAAAGTTTCTAACTCTAGCATTAAGAATCTCCTTCTTGAGGCTTATGATTTAGCTATCTGAAAATAATTTGCTTATTATTAAGTAGGCCATATGACAAATCTACACATATTTCCCGCTCATCTACAGCTTTGTTTACTCTCATTTTCTGTACGTTAATCTTCTCCCTATCTCATTTCACAGCTATTACCTAATAAAATGAAAAATTAGGAAGGAATACTCCAGAACTCCAGAGTACTCCAGTGAATGGAAAAAATCAGAAGCGTGGTTAAATTCATGTAATCTTACTATTCAAATATTGTGAATATGATTTCAGTAATCCAACCTTATATGATCGCAAAATAGATGTCTAGAAATGTGAGCCATGGTAAATTGATGTTCTTTTTAGAAAAGAAAACAAAA
>VXBU01017600.1:113908-125018 GCA_013400315.1 Bombycilla garrulus | reverse complement strand
AAAAAACAAAGAGGAACTTTCAGGTTATGGTTCATTTAGCTTGGTTTAAATATCTGCTTTAGAATAAGAAGAATCATGCTCTTGACACCAGTGAGTACATTGACCAAATCTTTATGGACTGTATAGGTAGACAGGTTGTCAAATATAGATTTAGATATCAAAATCCCCAGAGTGAAATTTCTATACTCATTTTTAACATGATGGCAAGATTAAAAAAAAATAAAAAAGAAATAGTAAAATATATTTCCATCTGACATATCCTATTAAAAGCATTTCTCCAAATAAAAGAATTACATTCTCTTTATAGATGTATTTATATATATATATCTCCAATAACGGGCATTCAAAAATTTGCAACAAGAAATTTAAAGTTATGTGTCTTTCCTGGTTCATTTTCCAATTATATGGCCTGATGTCAATGCAAGAGATCTGTGATAACGGCGTGATGAGTCAAAAGCAGCAGAGAACTGGCTAATAGAGACACTGAATATGTCTTCAAATGTACTTGTCTGTTTTACTGATGCTGTGTGGTGCTTTTTCCCATCATCAATTAATAATTTGGCAGCCTTACCCTCAGATGCAAAGGAACTCTGAACACCTGCATGACATCATAAAGGTGGTATGACATTTATGTGATAAATCAATTATTAAAGTGCTCATCATCACGGTGGTATGTAATTTTTTCTCATTTTCACAGCTTTTCTTCTGTGGAAAAGAGTTGAGAGATAATGTCAGGATAGAGGTGTGGGGAAGAAGAATCAGTTTAAGATATGAGAATGAAGATATATGTGCTTAACTCAGAAACCTCATGTTGAAGAGCTCTGGTCAAGGGTTAGGAAGAATATCCTGCTTTTGTTGTAACAAAGTATTTGTAATAACTGTTCTAATAGTTATTACAGTAAATACTATAATAAAAGAAACTGTATTTTGATTTTAATTTTGCTTTAAAGAAATTCCTTTGTTCCACAAAAGCTATTTTTTATTCATTTAAGAAGAAGATATTCACACATTAAAAAAATAAATAAAGGCAGTATAATAGGCTGTATCACCTCATGTGTAGACATCATGCAGGATATTTTATAGAAAATGCACATTTCTTCACACATGTAAAGAAATCACCTTTTAAACAAAAAGATGAAACCTCTAGGTTGAATTCCAGTTGTTTGAGGAATTTAGAGATCATCATAGACAATTCTTCACTAAATGCTTGCTTCCATTTGCAACAGATTTCTTTCACTCTAAATCTGAAGGATTAAAGAGGAAGAGAGAAAAGAGGGAAACAGTACAAAATGGAGCATCTTACCAACAGTCTGCTAGCATATAGATGAATGCCTGATAGTCACTGTGGCTGCAAGGATGTGTGCAAGATATGCACAGCTCACAAGGGACTGAGAGGAAATTTAGTATAAATCTTGTGTTGCAATAATTCAAGGAAAAAAAACAAACAAGGTTAAGATATATGAAAATATGCTGCATGCCACACATCCACATAAGCCACTCAATCTCTCCCCTCTGCAGCCGGAGAAACGGGAAAAAGGATTGAGATAAGGACTGGGAGAATCCACTCATCAAATATTGTCACAGGTAAAATAAGCTCAATTTAGAGATATAAATTGAGTTTATTACTAACATATTAAGAGAAGGACAATGAGAAGTAAAGTAAGCCCTTAAAAAATAGCTTTCCCCCACCCTCCTTCCCTCCTAGCTCTATCTCCTCCCTCAGTGGTGCAGGGAGACAGGGACTGGGGTAATGGTCAGTTCATCATCTGTGGCTTCTCCTTCTGCTCAGGGAGACAAGTCATTCCCCTGCCACACCATTGGGTCCCTCCCATGGAAGACATTTCTCCATTAACTTCTCCAAAGTGAATCCATCTCATGAGCTACAGCTCTGTGAACTGCTGCCGTGTGGATTACTCTTCCAAGAGGTGCAGTCTTTCAAGGACAGGCTGCTCCAGAAGGGGAGCAGGGCCTTCTTTCCACAGGACTCCCATGGGCTTACAACCTCCTCCAGGCATCCAGCTGCTCCAGTGTCAGCTCTTCATCCATGGGCTCTGGGTGGATCTCTGTATCCCCACGGACCTCCACGGCCTGCAGGAGTACAGCTGCTTCACCATGTACAGCACCATGAGCTGCAGAGGAATCTCAGCTCCAGTGCCTGGAGTACCTCCTCTCCCTCTTTTTCAACTGACCTTTCTGCCTGCATGTTTTTTCTTCTCCCATGTTCTCACTCTGCTCTTCTCTAGTCACAATTACAACTGCAGAACCACCTTTTGTTTTGATTTCTTCTTAAATGTGTTATCACAGAGCCATTACCACCATTTCTAATTGGCCCAGTCTTTGAAGCATAATTGGCATGTCTGTCTTTGGAGCCACTAGGGATTGGCTCTGCTGGACACTGAGGAAGCTTCTAGCAGCTTCTCACAGGAGCTACCTCTGTTGCCCCCCTGTTACCAAAAACCAGGCCATGCAAACCCAATACAACAGGATATAAAGTAATTTCATAAAGGATGGATATGGAGCAAATGTGGTTTGGAACTTGAGTAGTAATGTCACCTTTAATGAAATACAAATGCTACTGAAAGCATATACGGTACAGAATCATCTTACCCTTTGGCCTGACACAACTGAAGTATCAAACAAAGTAAAGAAAATTCAACTGTAACCAAATACCAGTTTATATCCATCATTCATGAATTGATCTACTTGGAATTTCCCAGTGAAGAATTTTGTGTCCAGGTTTCATTTGCAATTATCTTGATGACTGGATTAAAAAAAAAAAAAAAAAAAAAAAAAAAAAAAAAAAAAAAAAACAAAAAAAAAAAAAACAAAACAAAAAAAGTACTGCCAGTCTCTCTGGAATGTATTCACTTCCATACTTAGGTAAATCTTCATATACTAGATGTCTGCAATGAAGAGTAATTGTTCAGTAATAGTTTGCCCAGTAATTTGAAAATTTGTTCTTCTGTCTAGTAATCACAAGCTGTAATATTACAAGGCAAAAATCAAAAAAGAGATGTTAAAAATTTGCGTCTTTAATACAGTTCCTTTCAACACTCAAGGGAAATATTATTATTTTAATTTTCTGGAAATAGAGTATAATCTAGAAAGCAATTTTTAGTGAGTCTCTTGGCTCACATTAGAGGTAGAATAAATGTTATTTTAAACATAATCTGTAACACTTAATTGCAGGTCCCTGTTCTGCCAGATATTTCACCTTTTTTACATTTATTAACATTGTTCCTGAGAGGTCTATACAACCTGAAAACTCTTCATTATTCTATTATCTAAAAGGAAATCAGTAGCACAACTTCTGATTATTTCCTGTTAAAAGTTATTAAATATTTTACAAGAACATAGTGAAGCAAATGGGGAATATTACCTAACAATTCTGATACATTTTGAAAAAAGCATATTTTCAAGAAAATATACTTGTAAGGAATTCTATTTTGATAGCATGTCATAATAAAATTTTCTAAATTGCTCTCTCTTTCTTTCTCTTTCTCTCTCTCTTCCTTATTTGTACTTTATTTTTAATTGATTATAAGGGAGAAAATACTACTAGAGTTTTAATATTAAATTTAATTATTTGTAATCTGGTG
The DNA here is from genome assembly GCA_013400315.1 of Bombycilla garrulus. Lineage (NCBI taxonomy): Eukaryota > Metazoa > Chordata > Aves > Passeriformes > Bombycillidae > Bombycilla > Bombycilla garrulus. Next base: position 121,419 of record VXBU01017600.1, on the reverse strand, counting down.
GTGTCCTCAGGCAGATTCATATGTAGGCACTATTACCTTGTATTTAAATAATATGTCCTGGAAAATACTGATGTAGGGTTTAATTTATACATATAAAAAAACATTCATTGAGTCAAGAAGGATACTAATAAATCTCAGCTTTCTGAGTGTGGGACCAAAGATGGTCTTATTGATTTCTACTTAACAGAATCAATCATACCTTCAAGAGTTTCCACCATCTATGCATTCCTTATGGAATGCATAGATAAAATCCAGGAATCCTGACTGTGAAATTCAACTGTGTATATCAATACCTTTTCTTTAAAGTGATGATACTAAAAATACTGAAAGGACTCTGGACTGCTGACATTTTATTGAAGGATAAACTACAATACAATGACTTCTGTGGAACAGAAGCTCAAATAAATTGGTCATATCAAATCAAAATGAAAATAGTATTAAAAGTCCTCACTGCTCCCTGTTTCATCTCAGAGGTAGGTATTTCCCTTCATCTCACTCTTGCTCTGAGTAAAGCAATGATTAGTGTTTTGCTGAGTTATGAATAATTCTAAGCAGTGCACTGGAGACCTCTGGAAACTACCTATGTATCACCTCTGCCCCTTTATACTGTGTCTCCTTCCATTCTAGGGAATATGTATTTGCGTGGAGACTTCTCAGTCTTCCCATTCTGCTTCCTTCCTTCAGGAGAGGACTGCTGCTTGTTACCACTCACTACCAAGGACTGTGTATTGATCCGATATATGACAGCCAGCAGTGAGCAAGTACATGACCTCTCTGCCTCTGTCTGACTTGCATCTTCCAGCAAAACACAGTGTATGGCACAAGAGAAAATACAGCAAACAAAAAGATACGTTATCTGTCATTCTTAACATGAGATAATTTGTATGTATATAAAAATGTTTCAGAGCCTGCACTGAATTTGTCACCAATGGAAATTGTCTCCTGACAATATCTCTCTCCTCAAACCTGAAATTTCAAAGTACAAACACTGTTCACTGTACTTGCATTGGAGCTATTCTTAATGAAACATAAAAACTGATTAAAACAGGATATGAACTTAGAATAGATGATTATTTTAACTTGTAACTTGGAAAAACAAATATTCTTAAACTTCACTTTTCAAAAGTTTTTTAAAATGTAAGAAGATCCTTGAGGAAATGAAAGGCTGAGAAGAGTTTATCACAGAATTTTCTGTGTCAAGGCCCTGGAGGCACCACCATGTCTGGCCATCCCTCCACAGCCCCCTGCATCTCCCTCCACCCTGCCCAAAGCCCAGAGCCCCATGTCACCCCTCCAGAAACATCAGCCCCTCCCCCAGTGATGCCACAGCAGGGCAGGTCTTCAGCCTTGTCCTGGCCGGTTGAGCCAGGCCCCTGCAGGTGCACATCCCATCCCCACCTTCATCCTTCCTCTGGGATTTGACCAGTGCCCAGAGCTGGGACTGCCCCATTGCCTCACAGCTGTCCTGCTGTTGGGTAGGGCTGGACCCCGGCTGATGGGTCCTGGGATAGACCCTGTGAATGGGTCCTGCCCTCACAGGGCTAAGCTTGAACCCAATACCTCTGAAGCTCCAGCACCAGGGAGCCAGTGGCCCTCACGGTGCCTTTGACGCTAGAAATGTATTTGGGACATGTGCTGGTTTTAAAGTAAAACCAGTGAGACTCCAAGTCAGAAATACAATTTAATAGGAAAAAAAAAGTAAGATCCATGCAAGTAATACAAAAGAAACAAAAACACTGACAGAGTCAGAATACAACCTGATACCCTCCTAGTTAGGATGGTGGTAGCAGTCCAGATGAGGTGGTCTTGCTGAAGTGGCAATCCTGTAGACAGGTCTGGTAGCTCTCATCCTCTGGAAACCAGTGGGTAAGGGCTGCTTGTTCTGTCCCAATCCCCACATTATATCCAGGTGGGAATGCTTGGCTCCTCCCCCTGGGCGGAGCCGCTCACAATGGAAAGATGTCATTGTATGAGTCATGTGGTGGGTCCTTGATGGTCCATTAAACACAAATGGCTCCCGGAGGGAGTTATCTATGACTCATGGGGCAAGGCATTGATGGTCCATTAACAGGAGATAGTCCGGGGGAGGAGGCAAAGAAAACACTGCCCCTCCTGGTTTCAACAGTTCATGAAGATGGAGATAGAATACAGACCCTCTGGCACATTTTTACATTGTAACCTAGGACAGGACACCATTCAGAAAACACAAAAGAAATCAACTTTTGAGCTAAACAAGTTATAGTAACTGTAGAATCATGGAATTATTTAGGTGGAAAAACACCTCTAAGATCATCAGTTCCAAATAATAACCCATCACCATCATGTTCACCACTAAGCCATGTCCCTGAGTGCCACACACACTTTTTTTTGAGCTCGTCCATGTATGATGTCTCCACCACTTCCCTGAAAAGACTGCGCCAATGCTCGACAACCTTTTTTGCAAAAAAAATATTTTGTAGTATATGATCTAAACCTCCCCTGGTAGAACTTGAGGCCATTTCTTCAGAACTTGATTCTTGTTATCTGGGAGAAGATACTGACCCCCACCTTGCTACAACTTCCTTTCAGGTTGTAGAGGGGGAAAAATCCTTTTCATTACCTCTTTTTATTTTTTCCAGGCTAAACACCCGCAGCTCCCTCAGCTGCTCCTCATAATATTTGTGCTCCAGCACTTTCACCAGATTTCTTCCCTTTCTCTGGACACACACCAGCACCTCAGTGTCTTTCCTGAAGTGATGGGCCCAGAACGGACACAGGATTCGAGGTTGTTCTCTTTATTGTGACTCTTTCTAATGGACAATGTGCTACTTGAAGAGTTCATCTCTGAAACACTTTATCTGCAGTGACTACTTTTCTTCTGTGTATACTAATTAGTGCAAAGTCCAGAATGCATATTTTTGTCATCCCACCAGAAACCTCTACAGCTGGCTGCAATATTTTGACAACATTTACCTCCTGAGATCTATCAAATACTTATATTTTTATTGAAATATATTTAGTATTGCAAGGTAAGTTTGAAGACAACCATTTCTATCTTTGTTACAAGGTTTCATAAACAATTATGCTTCTCTTCTTCAGGTAATGTAAATGAATATATTTGATATGTGTTTATCTTCTCCTAGAAATGTAAATATATAAACTAAACATGCCTGTAATGATAATGACCCTAATTTAATGTTCAAGAGAAGGCATCAGCACTGCCAGAAGAGAAATTTACCAGGAAATGAGAATAACCTGCCATGCTTTAGGTTAAGGCTATATTTTTACCTTAGATTCTGAATCTGGCAATACTTTCTCAACTTGAGAATTAAATAAGTGTCTAAAAATAGAATAACATAAAAATTAAATTAGAGCAAGAAAAAGTAGTAAAATTTTAAATCTGTTCTTCTATGAGGAGAGGATTTATAAGTAGAACTTTTAAACTACAATAGTATTATTTTTAATTAGTATTTGGAAAATATATGAAATAATCCAACAATACATTTCAAAACTGTAAAGGAATTGAAACATCATCTAGATATTTAGTAGATACTAAATCATTCTACCAGGTTTCTCGCCAGTATTTTCTGAAAACACTGCTGTATGACACACAGGTTATGAAAACATATTTATAGGAGTACAACCACCATCACAAGCATTTTGTGTATTAGAAATTCAATAGTCTGCAGTGATCAGGGTTTAGTATTCCTCAGAAATTCCTATAGACTCTTGAGAAAAAACATGTATTTTTCTCATCAGATCAGAATTGCTGTGACTGCAAAACTCATTCTGGGGCAATATAAACCTGTTTTTTTTATAGATCTATCATCTTCAGAATGGTACTTTTCTGTGACAAATAAAACTTTCCCCAAAAAATCATGATGATAATGCAGACCTATTGGAGCAGGTTCAAAGGAGGGCCACCAAGTTCATTAGAGGAATGGAATACCTTCTGTATGAAGAGAACTGGGAGAACTGTGTTTATTCAGCCCGGAAAAGAGAATGATTAAGAGTGGTTGAATTGCAGCCTTCCAGTACCTGAAGGGAGCCTAAAAGAAAGATAGAGAGAAATTATTTACAGGAGCATGTAGTGATAGAATGAGGGGAAATAGCTTAATTCTACTAAAAGAGAGTAGATTTAGGTTAGACATTAGGGAAAAAAAAAATTTACTGTGAAAGTGGTGAGGCACTAGAACAGGTAGCCCAGAGAAGTTGTGGATGGTCCATCCTCGGAAGTTTAAGGCCAGATAGGATGGAGTGCTGAGAAACCTAGTCTAGTGATAGGTGTCCCTATCCAACAGAGTGGATAGAACCAGGTGATCTTTAAGGTCTCTTTCAGCCCAAACCATTCTGTGATACTATGATAATATTTTCTAAAGCTCCAGAGTTCCAGTAATCCCTTGAGGAGCATTCAACCATTAAAATCTTTCCCCTTACAAACATGAGTAAGTTACCATTTGCATAAATTAGCAGCTATTAAAAAAAGAATACAGTCTGCTGTAAACATTGCAGACAACAAAGTATGATCAATAATTGGATTTTGCTATTGACTTGAAAACAAAGAGTTACTTGTGACCTTAGTAAACCCTTAATATTCATAAATGTACTTCATGAATATTAGGCTGATGTCACTGTGATCTGTAGCCTCACAGCAATGTGACTATTTGGGTTTTTGTTGAAAAATATTTTTCTGGGAAAGGATTACATCTTTGCAAGTATGCTAATGACTAGACTGCAGAAGGGAAAAATATATATTTTTTTTTCTTTTTTTTCCTTTTCTGGATAAGATATTTGCTGTTAAATAAAATAAAAAAGTGAAGCTGGTTCTAAGCAGATAAAGACAAGTAATTTCCATCCTGGTTCTAATACCTATTTTGGAAAAGTGAAAAGTTCAAACAGTCCTAACATTTCTTCTAGGAGAAGAAACCATATAGCATCATATAGCATTTCTGGTAAATCATCGGCCACGTAGAAAATTAGTTTAGGTGGTTGGTATCAACAAATGTGAAACTAGAGGCTTAAATGCGAGATATTATCTGATTGTGCTTTTCACAGAATCATAGAATGGTTAAGGTTGGAAGGGACCTCTGAAGGTTCATTTGGTTCAACTCTCTTTGATGCCTTGAGTTCTGGGCTTTTCTGTTGAGTTTTGGTGTGTGACTTTTGGTTTTGTATTGACAGTTATTGGGTTTTTTTACAGGATGGTACAGACAAAACAATCCTGTTCTAGCTGGGGACTCAAGGACAGTCATTCCTTCAAACTTCAGGCCCAGGGTGCAGGCAGCATGGAAGGAGGAGGGCTTCTATATTCAAATGGTGTTGGGCATATAAAAGTGTGAACTCTTGTGACTCTGGCTTCCATCTTGGAGACATCTGGGAAGAGCCATGATTGTAGCACTGGGGTTTTGAAGGCCCCTCAATAAATATTCACTTTGTTTATTTTAACTTTGTCTCGCTTCTGTTCTAGCTCCTTAAGGCGTCACCTTGAGCAAGTTGTATCACCTAGAGCAGGTCATTCAGAACATGTCTAGATGGCTTTTCAATATCACCAAGGAAGGAGACTGCAAGACTTCTTTGGGCAACCTCTGGCAGTGCTCTGTCACTGTCACAGTGACAAAGCGTTTCCTCATGCTCAGAGGGAACCAACTGTGCTCCTGTTTGTGCCCATTGCTTTTAGTCCTGTCGTAGGGGACCACTGAATGATGTTAGTCTCTATTTTCTCATCCAAAGTCCCTCTGGATAAAAGCATAACCCTCTGGTGTATCAGACCTCTCCTAATTTTCTATCATAAGCAACCTTGCTGAGTGTATGCTCTGACCATTTTCTGTATCATTAATGAGGATGCTGAGGACTCTATGCAGTACTGACCATCCATGTAGAGAACTATCCCTTCTGTTACACAATGTTTGTTGAACTCTTATAATATCTTTAATACAAGAAGAAAAAGCCTGTTCAGTTTTTCTGTCAACTTTATGTAACATATCTAGAGTGTCATCCAGAAGGAGAAAGTAAAGTACATATGCACACAGGTATATAAAATACATATATATATATAAATAGAATGAAGTTTGTAATACAGTCTTTAATATTCTGTGTTGGCCACTGCAGTATCTAGACCTATAGACATTCTTTTGCTCTGTGCTCTCTCTAATTAGGTGCCAATCTTTGTCACCTCCCTTTTTTCCATACACTGTGCAAAATATGTTGCTGCCTAAGGGAGTGCAGAATCTGTCAGAAAAGCCAAATGGGAAAACTAGGAACTGAGGATTCCTAAGTTCTCAAACTGAAAATTCTTGAGGGAAGAGTAAAATTCTCCTAAACACATTATTTGCTCAATATGTAGTGAATGTACAGTAAACAGTGCTAAGATGTTGTCTTATGATCTCTGTAATTGCAAATTACAATGCTGAGCACAGTTTTTGTGGAAATTAATATGCAGTCTGTGTTGGCAGCAGAATGTGAGTAAAAATCGTAATTGCACACAAATCTGAGTTCTAGGGTCCAGGTTATAGGTAATGTGAGTTATGGTATAACAAGAGTTAAATAATGATGCAAATATTTTAGTTGCTAAGATTTGATCCTGTTTCTTTCATGTTGTCTCATTTTCTGTTCACTTTTTTCCTGTTTTCATCTCCAAAATAAAATAATTATTGAAGTTTCTGTACAATTCTTTTTTCTGAAACAGTTAATGAATACTTTATACTATAATGAATACGGTGAAAAAGATCTGGGTAATGTCACTGGGAAGTTTGGTACATGTATTATATTTAGATCTATGTGTCTTCTCTGTAAGCTTCACTCTGCTCACTTCCATCAAACCAGTGAAGTAATGCATAATACAGCAATTATTAATAATACAAAAACTCAATCCTTATGTTTTGTCATCCTGACATATCATAAAATCTGTTGACACCTCTGTGCTGTACACAGGTTCCCATGCATGCTAAGAAGCCTGCTAGCTTGTGGAATATATTCTACCCTACACCTGAGCTTGGCTGCAGACCAGAGATATTGAGTGATCTCACCTTTCTCTGGAGATTAATCTGTTAGTATTGCCAGGCTTTTCTCAACTCACTGGGGCTGCAGGGCATTCGATTCAAAACAGATGGAATTTTATACATGCTAAACTTACCTGCTCAGTGAGTCATTAAAGTATCTTTCCTTTCTGAACAGATTCCAATCACCAGTACTGCTTTATTGGAAAATGACTAAAAATATAGAAAACAAAAAAAAAAGGTATTGGATTATTTGATGTCTTTCCTTCTGAAGTCTGAATTATTGGTAAGAACAAAATATTAAAGGCATTCAATAAGAGGGAAAATGACCAGAATTATCTTGTGACCTCTCACTGACACAAAGTTATCTGCATTTTTATTTTAGAGTAACCAGACAAAGAAAAGGAAATTTCAGCGCATAGTTCTTTCCAGTTTCATGTTTCTTTGATACATACCCACCCAATGTATTATCAAGTTAACAGCTTGTTTAAAAACTGTTGTGCTTTTTAATTATTTTCATTATCTTCTGATGAAACA
>VXBU01017600.1:84278-104794 GCA_013400315.1 Bombycilla garrulus | reverse complement strand
GTGTCCATTAAAATCAATGTTAGAAAGTTTTGTGATATTATGATCTAAAGATAAGACATTCTATGTAACAGCATCACTAAGTTTAAAATGGGCTTAATGACACATCCTTCTCTTAATGATTCATTCACTTCACAAAATCTCACCGAAATCTTTATGTTCTCTTTAGCTTGAGAATTAACTGAGTCACAGATCTTGCCACATAAGATTTCAGGCATTTATATAATACAGTAATTTATAAATATTTATTTCTGAAAAAGAAAGGAAGGGAATATTTTAATGACTATGTCTCACATAGGGGTTATTTTTGGGAAGAAAGTTCTTGGTAATTTTTTTACCAACATTACACAGAGAAAATACAAAATGTTACCTTGTTTTTTTTCTTCTGAGACTTCAGTAGTCTTCCTATGTGTGTAGACTGCAAAAAATTCAAAAGAGAAATTTCTGAGAAACTTTTAAAGTTTGTGCAAACAAACATGAAGTCATGCATTATGATGAAACTGTTTACAAGGAGAATTGCATTATGATTACTGTTTACAAGGAGAATTGAATGAGTCAACTAACAGTAAAAAAAGTTTGAAGAAGGAAGGCTGATATTGAGCAACAATGTTGAAAGCTTCAAGTGCCTCTTAGAAGCATGGATAAGTGGGAAGAAGTTGACTTATGAGTAATTCTGCACTGACTATTTAATATCAACAAGCCTTGCTACAGATGTTCACTGGAAGGTCAAAATTTCAATATTGCATAATACTGAGCATTGGTAGGAGTGCAGGACTAAATCTGCCAATGTGTAACGTGAGGCAATTCTGCACTTTAAGTTGCCTACCTCCACTGTATACCACCACCTTCTGAAGTCCTTAAAGCCAGACTGGTGCCTTGAAAAACAACTTGTGGGAACACACAGTATGGAACGAGAAACAATTCAAAGATGTGGGAATACTGAATAAATCAGGAAAGACACAAATGCTTAAGAGGAGAATGATCTCATGCTTGAAGAGGATTCATGCTTGGATAGAAATAGGATGTCTCTTGGCCATAAGAAGGAGTGCAATACAGAGACAGGAGCAGAGCCTAAATTCACATTCCTGAGGAAAATTATATCACAAAGCTATTCTTGGTAGTCAGACCAAGATTTTCAGAGTAGGATGTGCACCTTGATCATCGTCCTGTTTAGGTCTCCTATGAAAAATTTTCTTTTTCAGTTCTATAATCTTAAAATATTCTGAGAATCATGTCTGAGTTTACCACGGTAGTGATTTCATGGTATGATGGCAAAGCTATTTGTTGCATGTCACAGCAGTGCGTCAGTGATGCTCAGTGGTCCACAGTCTGAGTGTGCAGGGTGGTGGGGGGCTGTGAAATCCAGAGTCAGTCAAGTCTGACTCATGATATGTTCAGTGTGGTTGAAGGAGCATGTAATACCCAGAACTGTAACTAGACTCAGACTCAAAGGAAGCAAATTGACACGTCCAAAGAGCAGACCTGTAATGAAGTAGTATACATGTTATTTTCAGAATGGAATTTATTTCAGAACTAATTAAATTATTTTAAAGATATTGGTAGGTTTCAAACACATAGTTAACCTATGTTTCTTCAATTCTATTTTTATGTCCTTACAGCTTCAGTTCATCAAATCTGAGCTTCAGAATTATTTGAACTTCAGAATTCTTTTCCTTATTTTTTTTTCTTAATTTTTATTTTGAAGAATCAACATCAGCTAAAAATGCTCAAGTTTTGCATTAGCATTCAGAATACCAGTATAAATGTTGCTCCACATTTTTACTGAAAAAAACAATCTCACTTCCTAAACAGTTAAAACTGATGAGAATAAGTAACTTAACAGTAAGAAAAGCATGCATAACTAATCTTTCTACAGCATGGAATGCAAGAGAATGGAAACAACAGAACCAACAGTATGTAATCCATTTTTTAATTTTTGACTTATTGAGAAGTTTGGGATTAGCTGAAAATATACCTATTAATTTAAAGGAGAAAAAATTAAACTTGTTAAAAAATGCAAGGTTATTTAATCAGAATAGCAAGTGGACACCAATTACAAATAGTATCTTAGTTATGGTGAGACACATCCAGTTTGCTACATATGAGTAAGAAGAAATTCCTGCTTAGATTTTCCTCTTAAAAATTCCAAAAATCTTTTGCGCAGTTAATATGTCATCTTTCCTTTACAAGTATTGGGTTTGAAAATGTTCTTTTGGAGTAGCTTCAATTTCAGTGAAAGAGACAATAGACATTCTGATATACTTAGTAGAGAGTAAATGAAGTTACCTTTACATTAACTTTTTTCCCATACATATACTCTGAAATAAAATGTCAGATTACTTGTCTTGGATTGCATGAACACCCTCAGAAACTCACTATAGTCTGCTCAGTTCAGAGCTGTTAACTTGAGAAGGTGATAGAACTGAGAACAGTTCTAAAACTGGTTCATGTGTTCAAACTTATGCAGAAGTAAACCCATATTCTGTTAAAATGTTTAGGTATCACTGGACCTGCTTTGACATGAAATCAGTTACTTCATCATATGCTATTATTGAAGTGTTTCTGACTTTATCAATACATGATGATAAAAAGAGGCAAAAAATTACAGTCTTTATTATGTCACATTTAAATATACAACAAATTAATTACACGTTCATTTGTATATAAGTGTAATGGCTTGTATTTATATAATATTTGTTTTGCAACGTAGTAAAACCCAAAGATTTTGGACTCACAGAACCACAGAATGGTTGAGGTTCAAAGTGCCTCTAGAAATCACTTGGTGCAAGCACACTGCTGGAATAGGGACACCAAATCCAGTTTCTCAGGAGCATATCCAGATGGCTTTTGAATATCTTCAAGGAGAGACATTTCACAACTTCTCTGTGAAACCTGTGGCAATGCTCAGTTACCACAGGGTAAAGATCTCCCCCCACCTTATCTACTGGCAGTACCTTCCTTAAGGCAGCTCAGGATAGCATTCACTGTCTTTATTGTAAGGACACTTGTTTGTTTTTAAATCAGGAATCAGGGAAAAAAGTATTTAACCCTGTAAGTTGGTATAAGAACAGTTTAATAATTGAAACAAACAAAAAATAATAAAATTATTTTAAAATTAATATTATTAATAAACAATATTAACAACACAAATATTAATCTTAGTAATGAAAAGGAAATGGAGAGAATAAAACCCAAGAAAAACAAGTGATGCATAATACAATTGCTCAACATCTGCAAAAAAATAGCTAGCTTGCCTCCAAGCAGTTATGAGTGACTCCTGCCCAACTCCCCCAGTTTATGTACTGAGCACAACATTCTGTGGTGTGGAATATAACTTTGGCTCAAGTGAGCTGTCCTGTCCATGTTCCCCCTCTAGCTCTCTCTGCACCTGCCCAGTGGCAGGGCATGGGAAACTGCAAAGTCCTTAACTTAGGGCAAGAACAGCTTAGCAACAACCAAAACACCAGTATGTTATCAACATTATTCTCACCCTAAATCCAAAGCACAGCACTGTACCAGCTATGAGGAAGAAAATTAATTCTATTCCATCCGAAACCAGGACGCAAGTTCAAAATCACAGAATCACATAATAACAGAATATGCTGAGTTGGAAGGGACCCACAAGAATCATCAAGTCCAATTCCTGGTCCTTCACAGAATCATGCCCAAGAGTCCCACCATGTGCCTGAGAGTACTGTCCAAATGCTTCTTGAACTCTGTCAGGCTTGATGATGTGACCACTTCCCTGGGGATCCCATTCCAGTCATCAATCACCCTTTGGGTGAAGAACCCTTTTCTAATATCCAAGCTAAACCTACCCTAGCACGGCTTTAATCAATTTCCTTGGGTCCTGTCACTGGTCACTACAGAGAAGATATCAGTCTCTGCCCCTCCTCTTCACCTCACAAGGAAGTTGTAGACTGCAGTGAGGTCTGTCCCCAGTCTACTCCAGGCTGAACAGACCAAGTGATGCGAGGTGCTCCTCACACAGCTTCCCCTCAAGGTGCTCTATCAATGTTGATCACTGGAAGAAAAATCTGCTTCAGTAAGCAGGACAAAAATAGCATCTCCACTTTTCATTGAAGATGTGTTTGTTATGGAAAGAACATGCATGGAAAATCTGTTCACCAGAGTTACATCTTTGAGTTTTCATAATCCTCACAAAGTACACACTCATTCACCCCAAACACCAGTACAGCTCTGCCCAACACCCCTGCCTGGATCATGGGTCCTCTTAACTCCTACCTGCCAGGTTCCCTACCTGCCAGCTGGTCCAGCTTGGTGCTCTCTGGAAACAAACAGCATTCACACGCTTGCCACACATGCCCTTTTACATTTGCAAGTCGGCCTGGTACACCAGCATGAAACCTTGCCTTTCTGGACACCCCGTGACAGATACAGGCCCACCATTGCTTGCTGGCTGTTCCAGCTTAGAGCTTGCTGCCAGATAAACATGCACACCCAGTGCACACCAGGTGTGTGGAAGGTACAGACATTTTTGCCTATCAGTTAGCACCAGGGCTGTGAGCTTTTGCCCACAGTCCTACCTATTCCCCCTGCAGTAACTGAGCACCTCACCAGCCTCACTCATCCTAGTTCCTCTCAGTAGCTGAACCTGGGACCTCCACGCATCCCAGTAGCTGACAGTACAGCTCAGGAGCACCTACAGTGTTAATGGATCTCTGTTAATATACTTTCTGTTACAACACATATTAGCACTCTAATGAGTGCATTTATCATTGGCAATCCTGAACCTGCAATCCTGAACCTGCTTCCCTGTTGTTTCAGTAAACTGTGCTATGCATTACTCTGGACGCATAAATTCTTATTGAACTTGGTCAGACCTATAGTATTGGCTTGACAAATGGTACTATTCATCATCACTATTCAATCTGGGATCACACAAGTACGTATTGAATGCCACCAGATCTATAGTGTTAAAACTGCACTATTTGTGAATCTGTTCTCAAGGAATTTCTTATTGAACATGACGGGACTTATATTGCTGAATTGGGTATAATCAGAATAAAATCCAGCCACAGCCTCTCCCTCTCATCTCATAGGTCTAGGTGGAATACAACAGGGTTTACCTTCTGCCAAATTTCTGTTCCCTTAATGCAACAATGACATGACCAGGGAGAAACTTTGGCATCTCCTACTACAGATATTGAGAACCACTTTGCTCCAGTTGCTCACACCACAGGCCTGAGGTCACCTACATTTCCTGTCTGACTCCTGCTGGTGTTCCATATCCACTCACACTGGTCTCCCATGTGGCTGGCACTTAGTCCTAAAAGCACTCCACAAACACCAAGTAAAGAATGAGATTATACAGACAGATAGCTAAGAAAAGAGGTAATAAGAAGACAGGAAGAACTGCAGTGATTTTGTGGAAGGCTAAAAGATAAACTGACTGGCTACAGTGTGACAGGCATATTTTATACCTCTTTTTGCCTTTCCCAATTTATTTCTTCCCCAGTCCTATTGAACTAAACATTTACTTTTAAGTTTTGCAGAAACCCATAGCTTCCCCCATCAAGTATCCTCATGTTTCTTTTTTTTCCTTCCCTCATTCTTATCAAATGCAAAATCAGCTTTATCCTCTCCATAGATGTGTCTGCAGTTTCTTTACAGCTCATCAATTACCGAGTGGAGACTTTTGGCCTTTCACATTGTCTACATTATCCCTTGTCTTTCAGCTTTCTATCTCTCTATGGTTTTGCTCCTCCTTTTACTTATTATCCCCTTTGCACAAAAAAATCCTTGATTGGATAACCTCAGTGAAGCAGACAGTCTCACTTTCTACATACCCTTATGGATCATGGCCTATGACACTGCCAGCTCCCTCTGCATCTGTGTGTGACTAAAAGCAGGTCTCCTGGACTTGTACACATCCAGTCTGTTGAAATGTACCCTGCCTGGTTCTTCTTCACTGAGAAGCAACATTTTCATTACTTCAGAATTTTCTACAGCAAAGATGAATTTCACCAGTGAGGACCAAGGCAAGGAAGGCACTGAGTACTTTGTCACTTCCTATTGTCTTTGTCACCAGATCCCTCATACAATACAGCAGCAGCCCCATATTTTCCCTAGCCCTTCTTATACTGATTTACTTGCAAAAGCTCTTGTTGCCTTGCACGCTCCTTGCCAGATTTGACTTCATGTGTGTTTTGGCTTTTCTAACCACCTCCTTGTGCATACAAACTGCCTATACTTCTCCCAAGTCACTTGGTCCTGCTTCTACCTTTTTCATGTTTCCTTTTTTCCTAGTTTTTATATGTTTAATGTTGCCATGCTCAGCATCCCCAATTACAAGAAAGGAATCTGTGGGTTGAAGCCATTTCAAGTCCTTTCCATTTTTCAGAGTTGATTTTGATTTTGCTATTTTGATATTCTGTGTTGGGTTGAGCTATATGTGCATTTTTCCAATGCTGGTATAACCAGCTCAGGAAGACAATCGGACATTTTTGGTTAACACAGGGAAAGTCATTTAAGCAAATCCACACTTCTGATACAGTAGGTTATCTGAAATAAAGGCCACCTTCCCTTTTATGTTGGGATGAATTCAATTTTCCTTGCAACATTCAGTCGCGTCCTACTTCTTCCCTGAGCTTCACGAATACATGCCTTTGTCCTCTGTCCCTTCTTGTTTGTTCATGTTCACTTGACAAATCTTCTCCATCATTAGAAGGGCTTCTGAAAGAAGAAAGGTTTTTTCCTCTTCATGTGTTTTCACAGCCTTTCATAAAGAAGGTGAAGTTTTTTTTTAGAATTTGAGAAAGAATGCCTTGGAGAGGGGAGGACACATGACACACAATACAGCAGTTCCAAGTAGCCACTGAGTCTGTTTTTCTCATGAAGAGAGTAATTTTTTTTTTTTTTTTGTGAATTAAGTTATATTTCATCCATGTCTGCCTATGCTGTGAAAGCTGCTCTGTCAGGTGGTGAAGGATGATGCATGGAAGACACACTGTAGTACTACTTTTGTAGCAGTGAATTCTCCCTATTACAGGATAAATACTACACATAATAATTAAGGGAATAACTTTGTTATACTGCTTTTAAGTGAAAACCAACCTGATAAAAAATTTCAATTTTCCTTTCCTATCATGTCAAACGTAATTATAATGAACCTGGCACTACTGATGAAGATTATAGGGAAAAAGCAAGGTCATGAACATGGAACTTAAAAATGAACTTGCTTTGCAAAACTGAAAGAACGTATCTGTGCAGGCTGTAAACTTGTCTTAGCTGTTTTTTCTCCAGTATTTTAAATTAATAAAGTTATAAACTTGTTACATCTTATCTATTTGTTTTTTTCCCCCAAGCATGACCAAGGAAAACCAAATTCATTAATGCTTTAAAGTCTGTTTAAAATGAAATTCCACAATACATATTTGAGCATTTGCGAATCACTTTTGTGTGAACATGAGTTAAACTGTCTCTATAAATTATAAAAGTGAAGGAAAATTAAAACATGCAATTAAAAAAAAGAATAAAAATTACACTAAGCAAAAAAATGCAAATAAAAAAAGTAAAGCAAGACTAAACTAAGCCAAACCAAACAAAATAAAAGCCCCTCAAATATTCAGTTTCAATGCTAGTTACTGTAAGACAATATTTGGAGTTTTTTGCTATGACGACTAGTCACATACTGAAATATATTTCTGTATTGAAACAGAAAACAGAATTTATATATTTTTCTTCATCTTATTTTCATTTATATTTTTTAAGTATAGGGCCTACACAATGTTTTACATTTTTACTGAAAAGACTTTACATTATTACAAAACTTGATATGTATTCATGGATAAGAGACAAACCCACGCTACTGAGATTTAATCTTCCTCTGATTTAATCTTGTGCTAGTCTAATTTCAAATAGCAGCATTTGTTGCCTGAAGTCTTACAAGGATTGATAGAAATGTCTCACTGACAAAGGATTAGAATAGAAACACTTTATGTGATGAAGACCTGAACTAAAGGTTCTGTATGTATTAGGATGATAATAATAGAGCTGCCTCAGTACAGATGTAGAAGGAGGAAGAAAGAAAAACAAAGCAACAAATAGGCAGTCTTCTCTTAAAATGCTAGCAATGGGTGATTAGAAACACTGAGAAGTGCATGAATATACATGCACTTCTACCTTTGATACTAGATAACAAAATACTACCCCTACAATGCTCAATGGAACTTATTACACACAAAGGAAAACAATGAATAGTTGTGGGTCAAAACATATCCAAAAATTTGCTAGGCTGCTCTTTGATAACTTTGCAAATAGTCCCATTTATGTGGAAGAAATATCTTGTAACACGTGATGCCAAATATATGCAGTATTTATCTTATCTTAACACATATTATAAAAATATAGATGAGAATAATTGAGGTATATGGAAAAGCAGCAAGACGAAGATCACAGGTAGAATTCACTTAGGAGTTTAAGTTATCATTCAAAAGAAAGGGTTATCTCACAATTGCCAGGGCACTGAGGACAACACACATCACTCTCTGATGAATCTCAGCTGGGCACCTCCCCTGCTCAAGGCCAGGACCCTATTGTGTCTCTGGAGAACCACAGTCTGGCCCCAGTGATGATGTGATAACACTTGTGCCTGTCTCTTGTGAGGAGTTATTTCTGGATGAGTCTGTCAAGGACAGCTCCTCCCTTGACAAAAGAACCATATTTTTTTCCCCCTTATATAGAATGTTTATTAATCTGGCAATACCATATACTCAAAGTCAGAATTTTATATTCTGATAGAGTTTGCTTCCCTGTCCTCCATGTTTCTCCTCTTCTTTAGAGCCAAAGATGGAGAAATTTTCTGCTCCTATTACGAGGCTAACAAGTCATCAAACCTGAAATTTCAAATTAACCAAACAAGTTATTTAGAGAGAATTTATAGTGTCTGATTGGACCCAAGTGAAGTACCCAGGCTAGTTGCTCTCAGAATTCCAATACACTGGAGTGCAGGTGGCTATGGCACTTTTCCTGCTGCTTTTCACTTTAAGGGCAGGGTAGCATTTTGCATGAACATGTTTTGTAGTTTTTTTCATTACTACAAAGTATTTGCTGATATTTCTGGAATGAAATATATTATTTTTAATCCTTATAACACACACACACACAGACAAAGGAGAAACATTACTGTGTTGTAAGTGAGTTTCAACTTGTTTTATCTAAAGAAAGAAGTAGAAAACTGTGGAGGATAGGAAAGCAAACTATTTTAGAGCATAACGTTCTGACTTTGAGTATAGTGTACCATCAGATTAACAGACATGCAGTGAGCATAGTAGAAGTCTGCATTTTTTACAATCATCTATTTTTACCAATTCCTAATAGAGCAGAAAAAATAAACAGTTTTTAAGCAACCAAAGGACACTATAAACTAGTTTTTCAGAACTTGAAGTTCAGCCATTCGGTTCCAAAAGGAAAAATAAACAAAAAACAAACAAAACAGACAAACCCACAAACAAACAACCCACAAAACCCCCAAAACAAACAAACAAAAACCAAACAAACAAGCAAAAAAAACCCCAAAACAAACCAAAAAGAAACCCAAAAGAAAACCACACAAAAAAATCCCCCAAAACAAAAAAAAGCCCCACAACTAAATACTGGCAAATTGACCAAGAAGACACAACGGTTCTGTTAAAATCAGAACTTATAGGACAGAGGATAAATATAGCCATATTAATAGTGAGCTGTTGTGAAGATAAGTAATCTATCAAGTATCACTAATACTGCTGTAAAATAGTGTCATCTGTGAAGAACATTAATCACATCAGGTGATTGCAAATTCCTTTCTGTAGTGAATGTTAAGATCTCAAAGCCATTTCTTTTTTTGTCATAACAAAGACAATCAAGGCTGCACTTGAGTTTGATGTGCTGGAATCCTTCAAAGTTTACTTAAACAATAAGACAAACGTGCTTTAGCAGAATAATTAAGCCTAATAACCATCTTTTAAAAGCTACTGATGCCACCAATAGAGGAACAAAACCAGAAATGTTGAAATAGTGTTGGGTATTTAAATAATTTTACTAGATCAAGGATTTGTCCATTTAAGCTAATGCATTATCCTTCTAGAGACATTTCATTGCAGGTGCTATATAGGAAGTGGGAAGAAACCCTGCAGTAGCAGGTACAGTAATAGGATTGGATACATTTTTGTTTGAAAGTCTTACATTATGAAATAAAACCAGCTTTTGTTTATGAAAATCCTACATTAATGTAACATACTCTTTGGATTAGCTAAATTCTGTCTTATAACATATAAATCTGAGGTCAGAGTTAGCTGACAAATATTTGAAAAAAAAATTGCAAAACAGAGCATTGTTTAGAATATTTTCATAACCAAGAAGTTCACCATTTATTTATTTATCCCTCTGCCTTTAAGAATGAATCTTTGCCTGCTAGCAATCACAGATCCTTGAGTATTGCTGAAATTATAAGGAAAAAGTAGAGGAAATCTTATTTTCTTTCCCATTCTATAAAATGAAACTCTGTAAATATTATCTTTTGGCCCTGTCTACATGATAATTCTAGCAACATTATGAACTAAAGAGCCCTTTTCATGTTTTAATAAAAACCAACAGAATCTGGGATAGTTAGGGAAAAGCTTATAATACTTCAAGACATCTCATGTTTACTTTCTGTTAACTTTCAAATCTCTCAAATTAGACAGTGCTGAATTTTTAATAATCATTGCTATAGCATGGTGTCACTCTACATTTTATTACCCATCTGATCTCAACCAAATAATTTTCTTCTCTGACACTGTTAGTATTTTTAAATTTTCTTAATTTTTTTCAGTTTTTGTCTTTATATTACTATTGTTGTTTGGGGTTTTTAAAAAATTATTCTCGACCAGACCTTTTTACCCTTATTCATATGCTTGCCTTCCTGAGCTCAGTAGAAACAATGGTATGCATGACACATATGCAGAAATCATAAATTTAGCTAAGACCACCAGTTAAATGCTGCAGAACCAGGGAAAATGTGACTTAGTATCAGATCATAACTGTTGAATAATGTTAAAGCTTTTCTGTTTTCCTCTTGAAATTTGTGTGGGAGTTTAGTTTAATCAAAAATGCCACTTAATGTTTTCCTCCTCAAATTTTCCCAGAAACCTAAAAATAAAAAAGAAATTAAAATCAGTATTCCTGGAATTTTCATCAGTTTTATTTCTCACATTTTACTTGCTGAACTAAAACAGAATAAATCACATCTAATTTCAGAGTTGTTTTCTCTAACAGTTAGTTTCCCTTTATATTTTTCTCCTTCTTAATTAGTTTTTCACAACATTTGTACTAAGGAAATGGAATATGCATTAAAAAAATGAACAACGACACCTTCCCCATTTTTTGATGACAGTCATTTTAACTGCAGCAGCAAGAAAGTTTCAAAAAATTATCTAATACATAAGCACTAATCTATCAAAGATACTTCTTTGCTATCATAAGAAAAATAAAGATGTACACCAATTACTACTAGTATCTCTGGAAGATTAACGAGCATAATTTTCATACTAAAATTACATACATGATCAAATTATATCCAGAATCTTTGACATAATTTTGTATAATGGGAACCAGCAGAAACAAATAAAAGGCATTTTTAGGTTTTGGTTTATTAATACACTTCTTGCATACCTTTTAGTGAAGGGAGAAACTGATTTACAAAGCTGATACTTGGCTATTTTTTTTCCCCTTGTTCTTGGAAGAGTTGATTCCAGTTGTGCTTGCCTCAGGTTAGAATGAACTTGACATTGTTTCTATTAATGTTTTACTTTTATGCTTCTTCTACTCAGGAGATATGTAAGAAATAGGATTTATTCACAAGAAAAAAAAGGAATCTGGTTACCTCACTCCTTGTTTTCATAAGCAGCCTTAATAATCTTCCAGAGAATACTTTTTCCCAGTAGGCCATGTTGCAAGATTGCTTTGATATGTTGTAAGCAACTTTATGCTTTGATTCTCCTACGTTAGGAGAAGGAAGCTTCTGAGCATACACAGAGTCTTCTTTGATACTGCCCTAAGGAACAGGAGGATTTAAAAAGAGCTCAATAACCAGGAAAAAGAAATAAAACTGAGAAGGGGAGTGTGGGGGAAAATCAGCAGCAATGCTGTTTATACAGAAAAGAAAGGGGGATATAGGTAGTAAAATGATAATAGCAGAACAGTTCCAACACTGGTGAAATTGAAATCCAGGGAAGCACAGAAATTTCTAGTTTACCTTGAACATAATTAAGGGAATACCATGTTAGTAAGGAAGAAGAAAATAAATGAAAAATTTAAAAACCTTTAGTAAATGAATCGTCAAATGTCCCCAGGAAGATTTGAAAAAGGCACTAAAGAACACTGCTAAGTGTTAGCATAAATATAGCCAAAAGAAGAGTGGGGAAGAAGGAAATTAAATTCTCTTTACAACAGGTATAACAGCTTGTCCATTGCAAAGAGTTAGTGAGAAACAGCATGTTTCTTTTCCTTTTAAGCAAGTATCTTAAAATAATTAGAATAGTATTTGAGAGTAATTGAATAGTGGAAGATTATTTATAATGATAAAGCAATTTTGAAAGTGAGAGTGTCTGGTGAAAAACCTAGTGAAATTATTAAAATATCTGTTTTAACATATCTGAGAAATTGCCTGTAAAATGAGTCTAATTAATGACTATGTAAATCTGAGACAAGAATTAACATACTTTGCATAGGAGTCAACTCTCCCATCCCTTCTGGAGTTGAGCAAGAACAGATGCTGGTTAGCACCTCCCCATAAATGTAAATGTGCTTGTGTATATATAATTAAGAATATACATATATATGGGTTGGGGTTTTTTTTCAGATCTGATCATTAGAAAGGCTAATTCTTTTGAAAAGGTCGATTTATTTCTATCAATGATTGTAACAGGGACAATATGTCACTTCTAATAACCTACCACTGAGCAACCAAAGTCTTGGCTCAGAGAAGGCACATGACATTGCATATCTGACTTCCAACCTTCTGTCTACAACAGTGTAATTCTTGTGCGCTATCAAGCAGGCGAGCATATTTTGTAGGGTGCTTTCTAAAATCTCTCCATGAAGAGAAATTATGAAATCCTCTTTAAGAGATAGAGACAGACATTTTTCATATATACAAAGGGGTAGAAAGCTCAAAATATAAATACTAAACAAAGATGACTTGAGGGAATTTCCTGCTGATGGATAAATACAATTATCCAACATTATGAACTGTAACTGATTCTGCAGTGAAACACCTATAATTAAAAAGCAGAAGTTCTTTTATTATCATGCCTGAGGAAGAGAACATGATATGTATTACATTAATAAAAATGATGAGAAAATTTATTCCCAAATGATTAACGTAAAATAGTGCAGTGTACATGTATCCTACAGTATGTACTGTGTGCAAAGTATTTGATAAGAGAAAGATAACATATATTAACAGAAAAAATTTAGTCTTCATATGAAAACTTATGAGTGAGAATCTTGTGATTATGATATAACACAATAATAAACAATTAAAAATATAATTATTATATTGCATACCAGTAAGAAAATACATATATTCTTCCCCCACTTAGTGATTAATTAATAATAGAGGAGAAATGTTTTTTAGGAAGTGCTGATGGTTACATATAAATAACATGTGCATTCTTTTCTACATTAAAAAGAGAAAAAAAGAGTGACATTAACATCTTCCATATCCGGAAGGAAAAGGAGGTGAGTGAGTATTGAATAGATAGCAAAAAAAAAATGCACTGGTAAAGAACAGTTATGATAATTCTCAGAAAAGGTTTAATTTAGTAACAGCAAGCAAAGTCCTTCACATCTTGTAATTTATTAAGAGATCCATAAGGATGGTTTAATGTTCAGCTACATCACACAGCAGACATGCATGACCTGGAAGGGTACAAAACCTGAGGCCCTTCTGCTTTTGGATCACAGTTTTCTGCCCACCCCAGAATCCCCTAGAATAATAGCTGACTGGAATGATAAATGTCATCGTAAAAGGGGAATGATCATGTTTATAAACATAAGTTTCCATGTCTACTGCATCACTGTTGCCCAGGAATTTGACCATGAAATATAAAATACTAGCTATGACATTTGAAATTGTTTGTATTTTTAACAAATTTGGTTGTTATTGTGATATAAATAATTATTCCTTGAAGAATCAATATCTTGAGAACTTGAATAATTGAAGACTATCCTCTCTGATATTTTATTTTCCAAAATATTCTGCATTGTAAAGAACAGAACAAAGTAGTGTTTTATTTCTACTAGAGATTTCACTAAAAATAAGGTGTGGTACCAATGAAAATTTAAAATACTCAGTCTGTTTTACCGAAAACAATTTTTTTCTTATATTTTTAGGAAAAAAAATACGGTAATGTTGAGTCTAAGCTTACTTGGTGAGTTAAAGGGGAAGATAATTAGATTGGCTCTAGCTGCGCATGAGGGAAACAAAAAAATTCTCAGGGCCTTAAATAATAATTCAAATTTTAGAACATTAACATAGAATATCGTACTTGGCAAATCTTGAAATAATAACCAGACACAATAAGGCACTTGCCAATCTTTATCTTAGCAAACTTTAACTTATCCAACTTTAAGTTATCCAGGCACAGCAAGGCACATACTAAGGCATTGACTGAAGTATTTTCCTTTGATTTACAAGTTATTTCAAGAAGAGGAAGTTAGGAGAATAAAGAGAGAGAGAGAGACAAAGATATGTATATATGGTCACTGCCTCAGATCCAGCATGGTCTCAGCTACTTTTAAATCCAAGGCAGTGGAGTGCACTGTCCAACACCTGTATTGCTGTATTTTTACCTTCTCTGGTGTCTGGGGGCCCTCCCGCAGGTGTGTGCCTGCAATTTAATATTCCCCCAGGACCCATAAGGTTAGCTGGCACTATAATGTGGCTTTCAGTGTGCCACATGCTTGCCACCTGTTTTGGGACCAGACCAGAGGCTCCAAAAGGCAGGATGTGGAGCAGAGCACTGTCCCATCTGCACAGAAATTGCGCTGCAATACCCTTCTCCCCTGACTTTCCACCTGGTTGTTCCAAACTGGTCAGCCATTCTTACAGTCTCCTACAAGCAACCATTTAATAATATTAAGCTTATTTTGACACATACATATTTGCAACAGAAGTGTTCATTAATAATAATTAAACTCTTAGAAGTATTGGAAAATAGCAATTCAATAATCCGCAAAAAATATTCCCATATCTTTATCAATGGTAAAGCAGACTCAAGCATCTCAAGCCCCTATCATCTAAGTACCTTCTACAGTGAAGCAGAATTTGCAAAATACTGGTAATTGTAAATGAAATAAGATACTAGAGAGATATAATAATGTTGACTTCTTACAGTGGATTCTCTACCCATTTGTTCGGTTTTTAACATTTGTTTCCTTTGAC
Source organism: Bombycilla garrulus (assembly GCA_013400315.1). Taxonomy (NCBI): domain Eukaryota; kingdom Metazoa; phylum Chordata; class Aves; order Passeriformes; family Bombycillidae; genus Bombycilla; species Bombycilla garrulus. The sequence continues at coordinate 89,370 of VXBU01017600.1, read as the reverse complement.
TGATTTTTAATTGAAGACAGATCTCTCCCTGACAATAAAGTATGAGGTAAGGCCTTGACTTCACATTCTGTCTTCAAAGGAGAGATTCAATATCACATTATTCATCAATATGGTTCCCTGTCATTCAGCCAAAGCCAGCTTGTTCAAGATACATTCGTAAATATTAATGTAAACAGAATCTTATTCACCAGATTTTCTACAGAAGCAGAGAGATTAGAATAACATTAAATTCTAACTCAAATATACAAACTCAAAGATAAATTTTATTTCATAGAAGATCCACTTACATAATCCCTGAGAAAAAAAGAATCATCAGCCAGATTTTACTTTTTCAGGTGGAATAATAAAAAGTAACAGTTTGGAGAGGAGTATGTTGTAATTTTTTTTTTTTTTAATTTTCTGTTGCATGCCTCTTCCACAGACTGAAGTATCCTCCTTATGGCTGGTAATTAACCAGTCTTCTTTCAGATCATAACATATTGCTGGCATGACAACAGATATCTGAACAGGTATATATCCTAAATAATTTGAAGCATAAATTACTTAGGCTAGTCCTATGCCTTTGGGATTTGGTTTAGCTGACCTCTAGGTATTTCAATGATTGCATAGGATTTTTCACCATAACAAGCCTTTCAAGATGAAAGAGCAACGGTTCTGTTTGTCATTTTAATCCCACACTATGAATTAAAAGATTACTTCCATAACAGTTATTTTATATCCCACTGTCCTAATAACATGTACCAATGAGTCATTTTGAGAACTAGTAAAATACATGCAATCATTCATATGAATCTTTAAATAATGCATATTATAGATCTTTAACTCTTGCATCCTTCAATGCTAAAACCTGAGTTACCTATCATGAACCTTGCAAAGACAAAGCGCAAGAGTAATTTGTTTCTTCTTAAGGAGTGTCTAATTAGAGGACATTGATTTGTGGAAAGACAGGGACAAGATTTATAGTTTCCCTAAAATATTTTATCTATTTTACAAAATTGGCCATTCAATAATGACCAGGTGGCTGCTATCCATGTGATTAGTTTAATTAGACTTATATATTCACTTTGTCCATATGTCCATATGTCCTTTGATATGCACCGTGTTGTTACATACAAACAGTAGCTGGGATTCAACACCAAGAAAGAAAATACATTAGGGGAAAGAGAAATAACTGGGAGAACTTATTTCCTGGAGAAAGGAGATGCCATTCTTCAAACATTCTGTATTCTACATGCACAGGTAAATTTGGTTTGAATTTTACTCAATGTCTGTTTTACATAGAATGGAATCCATGTCATAGTAGCAGCTGGGGAACCACCTGAATGTAACCTTACATCCAAGTCTTAAAACAGAGAAATCCTTGATAATTTTTTCATCATTTGTCACATTCAACATAGGAAACGATGTGTTCCTCATTCTTATGTCCTATAATCTAGAAATTAGGATGCTGTATTGCTAGGTGGAAATGTTTAGTACGATAAAAACAAAAAAAATCAGGTGACTTATTTTCTGTCTTTGCTTTTCTGAAGCTTAAAATGTAGAATAATATTAAAAAAAAAATTATGAATCTTAATATATTTCTTAGACTTAATATGATACTTGATTTATCTAGCTGATAGAAGAACACAAAAATATAGTCAGAATTTTGTTGAGATTTGCTGCGAAATATTTCTGATCTAAAGTAATGTGTGAAAATGTTTATGTAGTCAATTTGGTTAGAGATTCTAATGGCACTTTATATATTGTAAGTTTAAATTACATTTTTAGCATTACATTGAGGATTTCCTGCCTGCAAAACACTGTATCCACGCACTTTTTCATTTTCATTTTCTTGTAAATTATTATTCAGATATGATCCAAAAACAACTAACAGTTCTCCAAGAAAATCAGTATTCTGTCAAATAAACTGAAATTTCACAGCCAAAAAGTCATTCTGCAGTAATGACTATATACTTGTCACATTATGTTTAATACACTATTTTTTTTTAGCTAAAGTCAAAGAATATCGAATTAGATATTTGTATTTTTTTATTATCTAGAAAGAGACAAAACATTAACATGGTGCTTTTCTTTAACATTGCAATAGTTGGACAGATAGAAAATTTTTACGGTCTTAAATAACTATTTTTCTAATGTTTTGTTGCAGCCTTTGTTTGCAGAAATTTATTGTCCCATTTGATCTATGTTATTACTAATGCAAATGGTCTACAGAAGGAACATGCAGTAGAACTAAGTGTTCATACAAATCTTTAGCAAAATATTTACTTCAGCTCTCAGGAGACTTCCTAAAGTACATCACTACTGTTTCTGGGAAAAGTCTGGAAAACGTTCAGTAAAAACAAGGGTCTTTATGGTAGATACTGCCTTTTTCTCTCTTTTGTTGTTTTTCTTCCTTTGCCCTCCCGTCGAACCCATTCCCTCTTCCCTTATTCCCCATCCCCCCATCCAGTTTAGCTCTTCATCTGTGAGAGCCTTCACTGCTGCTGTTTTATCATGTAAAATGGACAGATGGATTACACCTTTTCAAACTGAGATGAGAGCAGGGAAGTTAGGAAGGAATTGTAGTGAAGGGATATTTTCTTCTATAGATGAGTAGACCCAAAATTACACAGTAACAAAACAACCAATGAATTTATGATTTCCAGTTTTCCTGTCCAATCCATCTCTGTTGTTCTGATACTGTTACTGTTACGATGATTTATCTTATATTGCATTATGCAATTAAAATAAACTCTTTCCTTCAATGTGTATTTACTGTTCAAAAGATATTGACATTCATGAAGTCAATGTTTTTATTGTGTTGATACATGCCTCTTCATGAGCATTTAATGCATATGATGCAATGATTGTTTAGCTATTATTCAATTCTTTATAAAATAGGAAATGATTTCTAGGGAATTAAAACTGAAATAAGTAGAAGCAATATCTCCTCAGACAGACTGCTCAAGAGTAGTGGAAATCCTCTTTCTGACAGCTACAGTTTCTATGTATTTGAAAAATATTTGTAGCTAGATATTCACCCTCTTTGACTTCCAGACATGAACATATATTATTGAGCTTATTCACATAGCAACCTAGTCTAAAAAAGCAGGCATCTCACTGATTAGTCCTGCTTTTTTCACAGCATTTTGAATAGCAGAGGAAGACTGCTGGGTTCTCCTTCCCATTAAAGAAAAGTCCTACATTTCTTTTTATCTATTACAGATTAGATTTTACACTGATCTAGCCAATTAATTTCTAAAAATGAACACTAAAAACCTTTTCTCACTAGGCTTATGTTATATAAGTTAGTGCAAGAGAAATATAAATAGTCCTTTTTTTCCCCCTGATGTCTTTTGTTGTGCTTAGAAACTGAGCTGCAAAAATTTTAACTGTGGCTCCTAGATAATATTCTTAATCTCTTAATTTATTTGAAAGTTGGTGTTATTTATAGTTGTGGGCATATAGGAAGTCATGGTTTACATATCTTGAAAACAAAACCTCAAGTCTGTTCATGTAATCATTAAAGCATCTCTCAGAATTAATGAAAGCTATGGAAGTAGTTTGAAATTTCTAGAGAATATGTCTGAAAAGTCATTAAAATAGTACTGAATAACTTACTACAATAAAACTTAGTTTTGAGGTAAAGAAATCTTACTAAAATTTATTTACTTTGATTACATATGTGTCCATTTTTTTATCATGTTTTGTAACCTAAATTTTTTTGTTGTTGTTCCTTAGAAGGAGAGGACCATCAATGAAATTGATTCAAGAGTCCTCCACTGCACATACGGACACACATGCACTCTGTTAATTATGTACTTTTGTAAGCTATAGAACTCTCCAAAAATAGTGCACCAGAGATTCACCTCACTGAACTTTACTATCCTACAGTATAGAATCCCCATCTGAGTTGGCATTTTAGCCTTCCTTTTAATTTGGCCTATTTTAGTTATCTATTTTAAGACAATATGAACTAAGCCAGTTACCTTGAACAACGTTTTAGAGATACACAGGAAAGCAGACATTCAGCCGAGGCAAAACAACCAAAAATTAGTAGGGAAAAATTAGCAGAAAGTGCATGCATCATCTTCACAGAGCTAGGTTGTTTGCCACACAGGATGTCTCTGGAAATATCTTGCTTAGTTTAACATTTAAAACATTAATTAAATATGCCTCTCTCTGTTCCCTTAAATTTGCATTGTGATACATTCTTCTACAGGTTCTGTAACTTTGGTTAGGACAGCTGAGTTTTCAGTCTGTATTTTGCTCAGGTTTGTTTTTCAGAATTTTTTCTTTTTAAGTACACATACTGGAAACAAGTTACAATCAGTGTTGTCCAGGGTAACAGGGGACTACAGGAGGTCTCATGGTATCCCAAGGAAGACTCTTCAAGGAGACATTTTATCCTGAATTTTTGATCTCAGGAAGATGTTAAATGTCTCTACTTCCTTTATGTGCACTCAACCCTGATTCTAGCTTCAACATTTTAGTCTATGTTTGATTTGTTGCAAAAAGCAAAAAATGTTTAATGTCATCTTCATTGTGCTTGAATATGTAACATAATCTTCAGTAGTCAGCCCTAGGCAGCACATATCTGACACCTAGCACAACAGAAGAATTTATAGACTTACTATACAATTTTGTAAAAGGTCTATCCATGGTGATGGGTTAGTTGAATAATAAGTACATATCATCACTTTTGTCTGTCTCCTCTCCTTTTGTTAACTGTAGATATATTTTCTAGCATTTACATAAAGTTCCTACCCAAGAGAACGTGAATGTAGCAGAATATTGATGACAAAATATTACTATTGGAGTTCATGCAACACCTTTGGAAAAAGGTTTCCTTTGAGGAGTGGGAGGATTAGTTTAGCCGACTTTAGCTGCTGAAGGTGGGTGACTTTAATACAAGTCATTTAGAGTGGGTTGAATTACTTTCCAGAGGTGCCTATCTTTCTCTACCACCTATATAGACTTCTGAAGTGACTTGCATAATCCAGACTGCTACCTTTTAGGTCATTAAACTTTGCTTAAAATTAGTTTCACTAAAACACTGCTCTTAAGTTGGCAATAATTGCTCCTGCTTATGTCTAGCAAGTGTCAAGCATGA
>VXBU01017600.1:59702-84105 GCA_013400315.1 Bombycilla garrulus | reverse complement strand
TTGGAAATATATCAACAACACCTTTCACTCTTCCCCTTTTCCCTTCTGCCTTCGAGCTCGACTTCTCTTCCAACACCTCTTCTAACAGAGGCTACTCCTGCAGTCCCTTGGTGAAAATATCTTGACATCTGCACCCAATATATTGGTTTTTCACTCCCTTTTTTGTTTCCTTACTTTATTTTTCTCAGTCTAGAATCAGGTAAAGAAGGTCTTCTGGAAAATAGAATTGGATGCTTCTATTTTAATAGATACAATATGCAGAAATGTAAATAAAATCTGAAAATAAGAGCAGCAGAAAATTGTTTCACTTCTCCTATTTTACAGTTTTGGTTCAGCACTGTGAATTTTATGAAGATTAATACTAGCTCCTAATACTGCCTCTGATGTGCATTTCTTTAGGAAATCCTCGAGTGCCTACAAGGAAAGATATGCCTTCCTAAGAAGGAATAAAAAAGTAATAGAGATATTCCTGTATTGATATTCAAACATGAGTGGTATACGACAAGTTCACTAATGAAGAATGGTATTCTGAATATTATTCCCCAAAGAAATAAGAAAGTATTTTTATATTGCATGCATGGAAAGCAGCATCAGACTGAAACCATTATCTTATTTTCTTACTTTTCTCTCCTTAGTATTTGTGAATTACTGAGTTTACTTTCCATTAGATTCATGTCTTTTATTTATTTATTGCTCTGATGTTATTTGTCTCCAGAAGTCTTTATTATTCCCAGGATGCTGATGCAGTAAAGTGAACTTGAAATAAAGAGTCTAAGTTTGAATTCCAAAGTTCAGACTGATCTAATAATGTAACATTTATTTCTAAAGCTTAAAATTTTACTGTGTGTTTCACAGGCATGTTGAGGCTACTTACTTTAGACAAAGAGTCAGGCCTGATATTCAAATGTCAAACTTCATTTCCCAGCATGGGTTTAAGGAAACAGAAAGTCAATAACGGTCAATATTGTCCTAATTTTGGAAGTTTGACAAATTTCAGCTACTATTATTGTCAATAATATTTTCAAATGTAAAACCTCCAGTATATATTTTCATCCTTTACTTCCACAAATTTCACAGTGATTTTAGCTATTTAGTTGTGAATTCACAGACCCTGAAGTGCGGAGGTGCAAAGCATGATGGATCTTCATGGGTGACCAAAACACACACTGAAAAAAACCCTCAGTTAAACACAGCAGTTTATATAGAATTTATTATTGTTCCCAATGCAATGCTCTGTGACACTAATATTTTCCTACATTTCTGGCTCATAAGCATTGAAATTTGTCATGTTCCTGTGTAGACTGATGTCAGCATGTAATTTCCCAGATTGCAAAAGGATGATGTTAAAGGTGTTTGCTACAGGCTGGAACACGATGTAAATACAGTAACTTGACAAACTCTTTCAAGTTCTCAGTGGTGACATTTAAAATCATGTAACCTCAATTCCAAATCTGTGTTACTTCAGGAGGTAGACCGTGTTTAGGTCTGAAAGGTATTTCAGTAAAGACTCCTTAATGTGATGTCTTTTTTTGTGAAAGACCTAATATGCCTAATTCTAATCTCATTTATAACATATTAGCATTTGGTAATTATTCTTAATAGAGCTTTATTTTTATTTTATATAAGCTTTATAATGTTACAATGTCACAATTCTAATGAATTAGATGGATTTTTTTTAATGGAGAAAAAGGGTTTTCCCTGCCTAAAATTACACAACAGCATAAGAATACATAGTTATTGAGACGGTTGATGCTTTATCAGAATAATGCTGGAAACGAATGAAATATGTGAAGAAATTGAGGTAAATTTAAAAGGAAATTGTAAAGAGTATACATAGTAGATGTACAGACAATCATTTATAAAAATAAATTGTTAAAATATGCTATTCTGTCATGAAAAAAAATTATTTAACTGTTAAACCAATGTGATGTAGTTTTTCAGATTCTTACTAAATGTTGATACATTGTGTCTAAATCAAATTACTGATAAAAATAAAGGCCTTTGATATTTATAAAAATTAACTTTTTAATATTCCAAACCTAAAAGGAAAGTATTTTGTACATGCAATATTTTTTAATTGTTGGATCAGGATTTCAGGTAATCCTCATCATTATATACCACACACACTTCGCCTGATTTAAAATTCCATTTGAAACTAAACTTCTCATAGAGGTAATCAAAATGAAGCTTGAGTAAGTTGTTCAGGACTGGGACGTTCACAGTTTGCTGCCAGTGATTTTAAATTGTGCAAGCAGTATAATGATAAAATATAATCTGTGCTAGAGTAGAAATGTGTTCTGCTTTCTTTTACCTGTCTCCAAGATAAACCTTCAAATGCAAGGAAAAAGGCACAGCTCCCTGAGGACTGCAGTGAGTTATAAGTAGAGAGACTGAAAGAGGAAAACAATCCTTTTGAAATACAAAAGTTTAAAGACCTTATTATGTCACCCTTCAAGGTGAGAACACAATTTGCACATAAAAATAAGGACATATCTGGAACTAAGTTAATTTAAGTGTGATAAAACTCAAGTGAACAAGTAGGAAAAAAAACAGCAAGGAGAAACAGAAAGAATTTTTTTTATTAGTTTATATAGAGTGATCAATTATATCTATAGTTTTACATGAAAATCTTCTTGAGAGTCCATCTCCCTGAACAGATTCATGCTGCATTCTCACATCCTAGCTTTAGACATTCAAGCACACTACCTGGAGTGTTTTAAACTTCTCTTAGGCAAAAAGGTTTCCCAGGTTGGCATACCATTGAACATACCAGATGGATTGTCCCCAGGCTGCCTATGAGTAGTGTACTGATGAGAAGCAGCCATTGAGATAGGATGTGATCATAAGGCAGGTGGAAATCCTTGAAAAGCCTAATGCTGTTGGTTGAAAAATACTATTCAACTGAACGCAATTGTGCACCTGCTCCTGAGGTTGCCGTAACAGGACACAAAATAATTCTTTGCCACTCTTTGTCTTTAAATTTAACTGAAATGGAGCTAAGAGAATGTTTGTTACTTTAGAAAAAATGGAGTTTGGTTTTAAATTTTTACACAATTTGTCTCGAGTATAACAACATATCATTGGGATACAGTGCATCATTGCATAACAGCTAGATGATAATTAATTTAGAACTGTGAAATGCAAAGCTCACATAACCTGGAGAGTCATCAGCTGATGCCTTAATTGCCTAATCTCTTTGTCTTCCAAAGACTATACACTGATTTCTGAAAATACTTTCAGACATATTATGTTGGTGCTGTTTATGCCTTTTGTCAGTTTATGATATTCCCTGACTGTTTACTTTCATTGCTGCAATTTTGTTTGACAGCAGTGATGTGTTTTTTGCATGGAGCACACAGCCAGTCCAGGAAGTTGTACCATAGGTCAAATCCCCAGTGCTCTTACACTGCTCTAATTTTGGAGGTAATCCAAGAAAAATTTGTCTCAGTCAAGGTTCACTAAAATACTGATCACTAGTTTTTAGTTTGTGGTAGTCAGTTCTTCAGCAGCTTCTTACCTTATGACGATTAAAGCTTCCTGATGATATTTTCATAAGAGCACTGGAAAATTGACAAGATTTTAGAACCAGTTGTAGATGGATTCACTTTATTTCTTCCTTTAAAAAATATTTATGGAATAATCACTTATCTTCAGTATAAAAATCCCATTAAAAATCTCTCATGAATAGACAGGATAGCCCAGCTTCACTAATGAAAATTGAAATTATTGTCTGTACTGTTTATCTTATCTACCCTAGGTAACCGAGGGTTTACCCACACATGTATGATGTCCTGCTCAAGAATAAAATCTGGGGAAAGTGGGGACGTTTGGACTTATGTACTTGTTAGTACAGATTACCATTATTTATGGAGTCTTGGTTTACTGAAAATGGATGAATACCTGCGTGCTGATAGGGAGTAATTGGTTTTTGGGTTTTTTTTTTCATGTATGTTCACCTTTTGCTTGACTTATCATATTTTCTTTATCTCAGCTCACAAATTTTTCCACTTTCACCCCTCCAATTCTCTCTTCCATCCTGCTTTGGCAGAGTGACTGGGTGACTGTGGTGGTCTTAACTGCCTACTAGGGTTAAACCACAACAACTAAAAAATGGTTTTGTTCAATGGCATAAAGATAGTTCAGCACTGGCAGGGTTTAGTGTGGTCAAGGACAAAATTTGAGATTCTCTGTAGCAATAAGATGGAGATATTGATTATTGTCATAAGGATATACACTCACTTTAGCTGAAATGTCATTGCCCTCTACAAGAGGGCTGCCTTTAAGCAACTTGTCAGAACGCATGACATGAAAATGTTATTTATATAATCGAATAGAAACAGAGACATTTTATTCTATAATATGCTCAAAGAGTTCTGTTGAAATAAGAATTTTGAAAAATGTGTAGTGACCAAAAGTAAGCCCCTCAGACTTTTACAGCTAATTGGTTTTTGGGTTTAACCTCATGGAGGAATTTACACAACTGTCTCTTGGCACCACAAACTTGCCGGAGGCAAATTTGGATTCAGCAGTTATTATAGTTAATGCCTGAAAAGGGAGCTTAGACAATTGCCAAGTAACCAATGCTTGCCTGAAAATGTGTCTAAAAGTAGTATGAAAAAGCAAATAAGTGGAGGTTAGGACCTGAAAATAACATGCGAAAGGAACAGGAACAGAAGATGAAAGAGATAATTTAAATAATTCAAAGTATATTTCACTGCAAAACCCATGTAGGTCTCAGACCAAAACACCAATGAAATTAAGCTGTCATGGTAAATCAAAGTTGATGTATGCCTTAAGTGTGTTTGTGAGAGAGAAAGAGAACGTGAGTAAGATGTGTGACGGCAAACTGGGATTCTCCAAAAGGCCTGTAGAATGAAGTGTCAGTGTTCTGAGTCCTTGGCAGAATGACTTACCAGATGAGGAAAACTTACCCCACTGGAAGAGCCTCGTGTTCTACTAATATTCATAATTTTTTTTTACTATTTATGCTTGCTCAGAAAATTGGTGACTTTCTTCAAAAGTGTTACAGCATTGGTGGACAGAGGAAGAGGGACTCACATCATGTACCTGGACTTGTGCAAAGCATTATACCATGTCCCATGCAACACAGTTGTCTCTAAAATTGAGAAACATGGATTTTACAGGTCAACCATTTCATGTATAGTGAATCTTCTGGGTGGTGATATGCAAAGATATGTAGTCAACAGCTTGATGTATGGCTGCAGAATACTGACAAGAGGCATCCCTCAGGGTTTGGCATTGGGACCAGCATTATTTAATGTCTTTGTCAGGGATGTGACCAGTGAGATTGGGTGTACCCTCAGCAAGTTTGTGGATGACACCAAGCTCAGTGTTGCAGTCAATGAACTTGAGCGAAGGGATGCAATCCATAGAGCTTGAAAAGTGGGCCCGTGGGAACCTCATGTGGTTCAACAGGGCCAAGTACAGGCCCTACATACTTTACTCATAAAGGCAATCTAAAATAAATTATGTGATGAGTGGGTTGAAAGCAGCCCTGAAAATAAGGACTTGGGAGTATTGGTGGATNCCCTACATACTTTACTCATAAAGGCAATCTAAAATAAATTATGTGATGAGTGGGTTGAAAGCAGCCCTGAAAAGAAGGACTTGGGAGTATTGGTGGATGAGGAGCTCAACACGTGCTGGCAAGGTGTTCTTGCAGCCCACTGTATCAAAAGCAGTGTGGCTGATTGGTTAAGGACAATGATTTTCTCCTCTTAAACTCTGTTATTGTGACACGTCACCTGGAGTTCTGTGTCCAGCTCTGGGGTCTCCAACACAAGAAAAACAAGGTCCTACTTGAGCAAGTCCAGAGGAAGGCCATGAAGATGGAACACCTCTGCTATGAAGACAGGTTGACAGCTGAAGCTGCTCAGCCTGAGAAGACTTTCTAGCAACCTTCAGGTACCTAAATGGGGTCAACAGGAAAGATAGGGAGGAACTCCTTATCAGGGAATGTAGTAGCAGGATGAGGGGTAATGTTTTTATACTGAAAGATTTAGATTAAAAATCAGATATAAGGAATGAATTTTTTTACTGTGAGGGAGATAAGACACTGAATAGGTTACCCAGAGAAATTGTGGATATCCCACCCCTGGAAGTGTTTAAGGTCACTTTGGTTGGGGCCCTGATCAATCTGATCTCATAAAAGGCATCCCTGCCCAGGGCATGCAGTTAGAGGTCATCTATCTTCCTAGTACAAGCACACCCACATTACCTGATGAGCCATCACAGCCCCTATGCGACAGAAAAAGGCATTGGAGGGATTGACAGCCAGCACCACGGTTGCCATGGATAGGGTCACTATAAGCAAAAGTACTGCTTAAGTAGAAAGAGCATAAGGATACAGGTGAGCTGTTTCTTCAGAGCAGTCTGCTGTGTAATCTAAGGCTTGAATGTCTAAGAACTCAAAGGTAATAGAGCAAAAACCTTTTCCGTTTTCACTCCATGGTTCAAAAGCTGGAATTTACTAGTTATCTTCATCATCTGCTTCTTATATTAAGTGACAAGACAGACACAGTAATAAGGATATTTTTTAGAAAAACACAGAAACTTGAATCATGAATCATTCTGGTTCAGATTTAGTGGCTTCCTTGGCATGCACAGGGAGGGAAAAACAGTAAGTTATGAAACAAATATATTATGAATCAAGGACAGCTGCTATGCAACTATCATAGTTGCTAAAACCTCCTGTAGGTGTAGAGTGACAAAGCTCATCACTGACGTAGCAAGGCAGAGCCAGTATTAATGAAAAAAACAGCACTGCCTAAGCTGAAAATCTTTAAAAGGGTTGCAAAAATATGCCTACAGCTCAAGTGCATGGTGCAAAGCCTTGAGGAAGCATTGTGAAGCCTTTTACTTTGCATCAGTGTTCCAGGCTATGAAATGGATCATCAAAGGGAAATGATGGGATTTTTTTCTTTATTTTTCTTTATTTCTTCTTTATTTTTTCAGTCTACACTGTACAATTTGCTCTCTATACAAGAAATATGAAGCAGATAGTGGCAGAAATATCTTAGACCACCACAGTTCCATTTTCCTGGGGCTTAAGATACTACTATTAACATGTATAATCTTCCTCCCCTTGTGGTAAGTTTGGCTTAAATTACAGCTGTTATGGCTCTGTGGTTTCATTCAAGTATTAAAAATTTCATCAGTAAAGATGATAAATTCCATTATTTTTTCAGTGTTTCTACAAAGCAAAATTATCATCACCATTTTATGAAAATTTCCTATCACCATTCATGTTTATTGGATAATTTTAATATTTCAAACTACAATATAGCCCACATAAAACTCAGACATTTCAACATATTAATGGTATTTAATTTATTTCATTTAGATAGGTTAAATTTTAAAACCAAACCTGTAATTTCAACATGGACTACAATCAGCCCAAAAACTTGTTTTCTTTAAAACTGCATCAAATGTCATTATTCACATTAGTACTCTATATCTATTCACTAAATCAATTATGCATCATTATTTCCATAGGTTTGCCTAGAAACTTGCCTATTGAAGTCTTAACTCCATTTTCTCACTGGAATTTTTTGATTGGTAACATTATTAATAACATGTAGACCCTGATGTGTGGTGCAGGACTGTGGCTTCTATTCGGGGTCACTTAGAAAGATTATATACGTGCTTTGGATAATATACTAAGCCCAGGGTCTGCTTATGTTTGTAACTAGCAAAAAGCTCAAGCTCTTCATTGTCTGAACAGTTCTTCAGCTTTTCTCATGTTTTCTGAATCTGTGTCATGAGACAGAACTAAAGGTGAGTTCTCAGCACACACTGGGGAAAAGAGATAAACTGACAGTGTCACAAGGAGGGACTGGTCAACAGATCTACCTTACCAGCAGAGGAATCTTTCCAAGGTGTCTTCTCCATACTTACGTTCAAAGGTTGTAAGCATTTTGAGGTTTTCTAGCTCTAATTACATTTACATTTTCCAGGAGTTTCCACAATCCAATAAATCTTAATTAAAAGACACATGTATTTTAGAAGTGTGTAGTCCACCTTACAAAAAAAGAGTATCTCCAATTAAATGCATATATCTGTGCTGGATACCTTAGACACCACTTGTCCCCCTTTTTTAAGCAAGTGGATAGCCATGAATCTTTAGTATATTTTCCATGAAAATTTGTAATTTATTTTACTTTTAAAAGCCTACCAGTAAGCAAAACTACCTAAAACCCCTTAAAAAGGGACATTTACAACGAGGAGCATTTACACTTGAAAATATTTCTGTATCAGTATATGGTCACACTTCTCTGCATATTTTCTGATGGTGGTAAACTTACTTTTTCATTTAGCTGTGGTATTTTCCACTCACATGAGTAGTGCAAGCGAGAAAGTTATGAGCCATCCATTCTGGCTCAATACCAAGACTTGAGTCCTTGTGCTGTATGTCTGACAGCTTTTAATAAAAGCTGAATTTAATCCAATTTTGTAGACTAAAAAGAAAAATGGAAAGTTTTTTTTGCTAGAGTTAGCAATCACAAAAGCAATGTGTAAGCATTATGGTTAACATTATTGGCCAGTGACTTCTTAATTTTAGCCATACATCCAACAGCCAGCAGCAATTCCGGTTTTGCCATTTCACTCAGACTCTATTCTGGAGAGGAAAAGAAAAAACTCATACAACCCAGTGGTACTGATCTATCTCAGGGATATTGAGCACATGGTCTCTTTTATGAAATTGTTAATAGGAAGACTCTTTATCAACAATTCAAATAAATTTCAGATTATATAGCTCCACCAATAAGTCTTCTTTCTTTGCCAACTCCCAGTTTTAGTATAAAAATTAATTGTGTTGGCTCATTTTTTTTTTCTGGTAGATCACTCTGTGACAGGTGGTTTGTAAGAAAGAAATGTGATGCAAGATCCAGAGAGCAGTAGTTCTGCACGTGATACAGCAAACCAACAGAATGCTAATATTGTTTCTGTACGGCTATTTAACATTACACTGTGTTAAGGTGATGGAGAGGCAAGGAATGCATGGAAAATAATTACAGAATTATGGAAAATTCTCAGAAATAAATTTCCATTACTGATAAAAATTTAGGTTACAGATTTATTCAAAACAGATTTATAGAAAGTGCACCTCTGACTCTTTGTGTCAAATAGGAAATGATTCTTTCAAATACAGACACCAACTCATCACTTTCCCCTCCCTTCTGGTATCTCTCTGATTTGTATCAATTAATTCATTTTTTTTTTCAGTTACCAAACTTGATTGAGAAATAAGGACCAGACATTTAAAGGCATGGGAGCTGAACTATCACAATATGTTTCATAATCTGGCCTAGGAGAAAAAAAAAATAAAATTATTCTGGTGGAGTAATGGTCACAAGATTAACACCTTAGCTGAAAATTCCATTCAACACAAAGTCATAAACATTCTCTGTTACTTAGTAAGAAATGGTCATTCCCACACGATATCCTTGTCTGCAAATTGGAGAAGCATGGGTTTGAAGGGTGGACTATTCAGTGGATAAGGAATTGACTAGAGGGGCACAGCCAGAGAGCTGTGGTCAGTTCTCTCTGTCTAGACAGAGGCTAGTGATGAATGATTTCCTTAAGGGCTCTGTCTTGGGACCAGTGCTATCTAGTATCTTTATTAATGACATGAACAGCAAGGTAGAGTGCACCCCCATCAAATCTGCAGATGACATCAAGTTGAGTGGTGCAGTTGACACACCTGAAGGACAGGATGCCATCTAGAGAGACCTGGAAAAGGTCATGAAGTGAGCCAATGGAAATCTCTTGGGATTCAACAAGCCCAAGTGGGAGGTGCTACACCTGCATCAGGGCAATCACACACATGAGTAAAGACAGGGACAAGAACTCATTGAGAAGAACCCTGAAGAGAAGGACTTGGACTTCTAGTGAAGAGAAGCTGGACATGAGCCAACAGTGTGCACGTGCAGCGCGGAAAGCCGACAGGATCCTGGGCTGCATCAAAAGAAATGTGAGCAACAGGTTGAGGGAGCTGATAAAACAGGGGGTAATGGCTTTAAACTAAAAGAAGATAGATTTAGTTTAGGTATTAGGATGAAATTCTTTGCTATGAGGCTGGTGACAAGCTGGATCAGGTTGTCTAGAGACATTGTATACAGCCCTTTCCAAGAAATACTTACCTAAGGGCCAGGATGGATGGCGCTTTAAGCAACCTGGTCTAGTGAAAGGTGTCCCTACCAATGGCAGGAGGGTTGGAACTAGATGATTTTTAAGGTCCCTTGCAGCCTGAGCTGTTCTATGATTCTTCAGTTCTGTGATTAGTCTGTCCTTTCTCTTTATATTCTTTTCCCTTTCTTAACTTTCCATTTTTCTTTCTACTTGCTCCTGTTAAGTTGTACCACAGGATGGATTAAAAATAAATTCAAATTATAACTGCACAGCTTGTGACTGAGGAGTTATATGACACAAAGGACAAGAAGTCCCAACTATAGAAAGTTAAACTGTCTGGCAGCAGGAATGCCAGAGACAGTAGGCCTTCCTGCAAAGGAGGGGAAATTTTCCTTGGTCATGGGATGAGTAACATCCCAAACATTTTCTTGTTTGAGAGAGAAATCCACATTCCACAAAGTGGAATGGGACGACTCAGAGGCCACCTTTGGGCAGCAGAGTTGGTGCTGATATATGGACCTGTAATGCAACAGTCACTGGATCACTGCTGGTGTAGCTGTTTATAAGGAACTGGCTCTTGGCACATCTTTGCAGACTCCTTGTAGAAATGCTTATAGCAGTAGGACTGTGTGCAATGCTCTGGGGGAGTGTTTTGTTTATTTTTTAATATACAGTTAACCACAAGCCTGTGCTTAATTTACCTCAAGGGGTACAATAAATTTCCCTGATATCTATCTTTTTTTTCTCTGTTTCCTTGATTGTTCCCATTTCCTCTCCTCAAGTTGTTATTCTGAACTAGGATGCTGGAAGCAAATAATATCGCTCCCTTTAATTTTTATCAAAGCCTGTGTTTGTTCCAAAGTTAGCTCTGTCTTTGAAAAGGTCTAATATTAACCACAATCATAATAAAAAATGTTTGTCCATTGTGAGGTTTGATTTCTGACATAAAAATTTACTAATTTATATTGTGCTTCAAAATCATTTAAATACAACATATTTTTAAATTAACTTTGTTTATGGATTTTTTTCTTAATTTAGGATTATTTTATTACAAAATATTATGAAATTATAAAAGGATTGCGTTAAGAACAGATGAAAAATAAGTCATGAATTGCGCTACAGAAATACAAAAAACTCCTAGAAGCAGACTGAAGTGTGTTTACTCTTTGGTATTTTTCTCCCTTCATTTATATATATATGTATATGTATATATATATTTTTTTTTTACTGTGTTTGTAATTCTAGATAATTTTAATATAATTGAATCTGAAGGCTCTGATCCTTAGGTTTTAATGATTTACTCTATAATATTTAGATATCTACCTATATTTGTTTACAGTATCTTTCATACAATAATATAAACAAACAAACCCCCAAACAAACAAAAACCAACCCAAACATTCTGTATTCAGATACAACTTTTTTCCTGCAGCTGACCAGTGAAATACTGATCCATTTTCCTCAGGAATCCAAATGTTATAGAAGGATGTATCGAAAGTGCTATGGGCTAACAGTTAATCTCTTTTCTTTTCCTCTTTTTTTCCATTGTTATGTGTGCAGGTGATGTTGTTCTATAATTTTTTATCTGTGTTTGTCTATACACAAGGGTGTCAATGACCTAATTCATCAGTCATTCTAGAAGTAAAATGATCATATTCTGAAAATTTCCTTTTTATTATATCTGTTATTCAAAAGATAGACTTGGTTTGGACTACTGCATTTATAAATAGGCAAATTTAACTAATAAATGTTTAATTTGGTAATGCTGAGTTTAATCCTATTACTTCAAAAGTAATAAAAAATCATATTGCTCAATGTTTGCACAGTGGATAAACCAGAAAGATTCAAATTTCTAACATTATTCAAACAACATACTTTATCACGTTTATTACCTTTGTGCTGTCCGATCATATGTGCATTTCTTCAGGCCTTCTGAACACTCACAAATTACAAACCAAAGAGCTATATCGGGAGCCACAAACTGTGTGGACTAAACACTTCAGTTCTTGCTTCTTGCCACAGCTGTCTACTCCAAAATAAGTTCATACATGCAGTTTCAGAATATAGAAACTTTTCTCATGTTTTACTTTCTTCAGTCATTTTCCAGTTCTGTATTTTCACCTGAGCTTTGAGGTATTGCTGAAAAAAAATATTCTTTCCTGGGGTATTATAATCTTGATTTGGATGGTTTGTTTGTGTGTCAACTTGATATGTATGACAATAACACTAACAGCAACTAGATTTTATTTTCTGCTGTCAGTCATAAATACATTGGGAAAACAGTTGTACATTTCTTTTGCTTTTGGTTACTTAAGGTCGCTGGAAGAGCAGAGATTTATACTCCATATGTTAATTATGAAGTTGAAATGATGAATAATAGTCAATTTAGTGGTATTGGTATGCTTTAAAATCTCAAAGACATTTATTTCCTTCTAATTATTCAAATGTAGACTTTTGAATGTATGTATCTTAATTATCAGAGTGTGTATAGTTTATTGTAATTTACTTATGATGCTGCAATTCTTGTTGACAACAAAAAGGTAAGGCTGGTCAGTAAAGGATTCTTTTGTTAATTTGGTGAGTTTAAAACAGTAATTTATGCTTCCATTGTTCACATTCTCCAGCAAATATGACAGAAAACAGAAAGTCATATTCAGTAGATCAAGCTTTTATTTTTGATTTAGCATTTTAAAGCTCTGTGAATGATTACACCACAGCTTCCTAAAAATTCTCTCATTTGTTCCAATTTATGACGATTAAGGAAACGGCTTTATAGCATACAACATTATCTGAAAGCTGCATTTGGATCCATAACAATCTGCCCTGGCATTTTCAAACTTCATAGTTGTAGAGAATTTCTTTTATGTTGAAGTGGTAAAACTGTATGGTAATTGATCATTGTTTGCACTGCTGTACTTAGAAACATTTCACTGCTGCTATTATAATCTTAGTATTTCTAGGGCTGTATAACTTATCCATGAAAATTTGCCTTGGGCTAAAACTTGGCATGCAAATTGTGCGTCCATTTTTAGATCACATGAGCTTCAAAAAAATTACAGCTGTTATATTTATTTTTTCTTCCCATTCTACTCGATAAACAAAAATTAGTCAATTCCTGACATTTAGAAAACTGAAATGCAGTTATGACTGTGGGATCAAATGCCATGAAGAGATGCAAACTGAAACTCTATATTTGCTAGAAGACACACATATACAAGTGTACATCCAATATTACGTGTAGTTCCAATTGGGTGAGAAATAGACTTAGTCCATGCATGATGCCGCATGCAAATATGATAAACAGTCACCTTGCTATTTGAATACCTGAGTCTTCATTTGCAGCACTGTGTAATGCTAGCTAAAGATTTTTAGTGCTCGTGCCATAAAAGTGTGCAATAAAAAAATCAGCAGGGTACTTGTGCTAAAAATCAATTATGGCAGAGTTGCAACGTTAGAAAACTCATTTCATACTGATACTAAATCAATGACTTCCAGACACCACATAGATTCTATCTGGTATTTTATGTCGAAGTATTCCAGTTTTCTAGAAGACATCACAATATCTTCCAAATCCATGTCACAATAAAGAAAGTGGAAAAACAAGAAATAATTTGAATAGTGAAATCAACCATTTTCTAAACTACTGCAGTGATTTCTGTACTCAATAGTCCTCCAAACATCAGTGATATCAATGCAGGACCACTCTGTGGCAAAGACTACAGCTACTTCAAGAGCAAAAGATCTGATTTACCTGATCAGATAATATCCTTCAAATTGGCCTTTTATCTCAAACAGTAACCATAAGTAGATGACTAAGGAAGAACAGCAATGAGACAAACAAATATTGCTGTGATCATTCTTCCTGTCTCATATTAAGCCAACAGTATCCTGGGCTACAGGTCAAGGCAAGTGATTCTTCCCCTCTCCTCTGTTCCTGTGAGACCTCACTTGAAATACCCAGTTTATCTCTGTGATTCCCAGCATAAGAAAGACATAGACCTTGTCAGTCAGGTCCAGAGGAGGAAGACATGAAGATGACAAGAGGGGTGAAGCATCTCTCCTATGAGAATGGCTGAGAGAAGTGGTGTTGCTCAGCGTGGGGAAGAGAAGACTCTAGGGAGACCTTACAGAAGCCTTACCATAACACCTAAAGGATATATGGGAAGGGACTTTTTATCTGGGAGTGTAGTAATAGGACAGTGGGGTATGGTTTTAAACTGAAAGAAATAAGGTTTAAATTAGATGTTAGGAGTAAATTCTTTGCTGTGAACCTGGTGAGAGACTGGAACAACTTGCCCAGAAAAATTGTGGATGCCCCATTCTTGGAAGTGCTCAAGGCCAGTTTGGATGGAGCTTTCAGCAACCTGATATACTGGAAGGTGTCCCTGCCCATGGCAGGTGGGTTAGAATGAATCCTTAAGATTTCTTCCAATGTAAATAATTCTACAGTTCTATGATTCTACATACCACTATAAGGATGTGTTATTTTTTAAGTTATCTTCTGGAATTCTTTAGACAATTCAGTAAATTGAATCCTTCAAAAGTACATGAGGACAATTTCTTTATCATCTACTATTTTATAAGCACGTGTTTTGATTCTTTGATTGTTTATTATTTCTTTCCAATCTGAAAATTAATGAATTAAATATATAGCTGAAAAGTGCTCCAATAAATTAAAAACATATATTTTTAAAGAGACAATTTAAAAGTACTGAAGCACCTTATAAGCTCCTTATTTTTGAAGTAATAATGTTTAGAAAAAAAGAAGGGGAAATAAATTGAATCATACTGCTTTACATTTATAGATGTAGGGTGAAAATGAAATACAGATAATATTACCCAGAATCACTGAATCACAGAATCCATGAACAGGTGAAGCAAGGTCACTAGAACCAGTTGCCCAGGTCCATGTACAGATGGATTTTGAATATGTCTGGGGAAGGAGACTCCAAAAACCCTCTGAGGAATCTGTTTCAGTGCTCAGTCACCCTTACAGTAAAATATGTTCAGATGAAGCTTCCAGTATTTTAGTATGTGACCATTGTCTCAGATCCTGTCATTGGCAACCTCTGAAAAGAGCCTGGCTCCATCTTCTTTTCACCCTACCTTAACATAATGATAGACATTTATAAGATGTCTCCAAACCGTCCCTTCTCTAGGCTAAACAGCTTCTCAGCCTTTTCTCAAAGAAGAGGTGCACCTGTCCCTGTGCCATTTTTTGGCCATTTGCTGGACTCTCTCCTGTACATGCATGTCTCTCGTGTACTGAGGAGACAGGAGCTTGGCATAGGACCAGGCCAGACATTTCATCATAGAAGTTTACATAGAAGTTTGTCAGGTATTACTTCCCCTTAGTGAACAGTGCTGGCTGCTCCTGATGACTTTCTTGCTTTTACCATCCCTGGAAGTGTTTTCCAGGATTAGATTCTCAATCATCTATGCAGGGACTGAAATAGGGCTGACTGGCTTCTTGGTCCCTGGGTCCCCATTCTTGTATATCTTAAAGAGAGGAATGATATTTGCCTTCAATGTTGCTTGACAGTGGCTGCCCAATGACAGGTATCAGCTCCCTCAACACTTGTGTGTGCTTCCAAAAAGGGTTTTGCTGGCCTGTGAGGGCCCATGGACTTATTAATGTCCAGGATATTCAAGAATCCTATGATCTGATCTTCTTCTACCAAAGGTATATCTTCTTTATATGAGCAATTCCATATGACCATTGGGATCTATGATTCCTGAAAGCTGGTCTGCTAGTGAAGACTTCCAAAGAAGACATTCAGTACTTCAGCCTTTTCTATATTCCATGTGAACAGGTCTTCCTGATGGGATTTCTCCTTGAGCCAAGTGTTATGAGCCCTCGGAGCTCTCATCCCAATTTGGATTTTTGTCTTACAAATACCCACGGCTTAAAAAGAGCAGGGAAAAACACCTCGGGTGGTGTTGGAAACAAAAAGGTTTATTAACATCCAAAATAACAAACTCTCTAAAGAGAAAAAGCTGTGCCAGAGACTGGAGGTCTATGTCTCTGCTATAACAACACCCCCAAAATGCCACGACGTTTCTTCAAGCCGTGCCTTTTATGGCTTAGGTAGGGCTTTGGCAGTTGTCCAATCCGGGTAGCTCCAGGGGTGGGGTGATGTCCAGGGAGTCCAATGAAGTGTCCCGGTTCAGAACATTTCCAAATTGGGAAAGAATGCTTGGGCTCTTTACCCTTTAAGGGGGACAAAGACAGCTTCACCTTTCTTGGTCTCAGCACTCTGCCTGTGGGAGGTGCTACAATGCAACATCCTCCATTTTCCTGGGTAATGGACCTGCATTTTCCTCAGTTTCTTCTTCTCTCTTATAAACTTGAAGAAATACTTCTTGTTTCTGTATCCTTGCTTAAATAGAAGTATTATATTTAACTTCTGGTAAAAAGAAATGAATGAAATGTAGACCAGAAATTCCTTGGAAATTAGCCATAACTGTAATTGTACTGTCACAATAACATCTACAATCCCTGCAAGAAATTGAAAACAGAGGTTATTACTCATACATGTATAATTTGTGTGTCTGTGATTGTTTTAAATGTTACTCAAATTTTAGCTTCTTTTATTGTGCAGTAAAAGCAGTATAGAAGATAAAATTAGTAGTTTATCCCTTAGTCTGAGTGAAGTATGTCATATAGGGTGGTGATCAGAGAGTATCCTGTGTAATCTGTATTATCCTGGAAATATTCAGTATATTATTTTATTGTAAAGATGAACAAAAAAAAAAAAAAAACCCAAACCCACCACCTCAAGCACAACCACAAAAAAATTAATTTCAACATTATGACATACTGTAGGTGTAACAATTTTCTTTTAATATGTCTTCAATGTAAGAGATATTTTAAAAATCAATTAAGGATTTGCTCCAAACCCCATGATGATCCAGTATGAACAAAATATATGTAATCATGACTCTTTTACAACACATTACAGATTGGGAAAATATATCATTAGAAAGATATTAATTTTAGCAAGATGAAAGCAATGAAAGTTCCAGTATTCCTAGGTCGTCTTTACCAACAAATGACCAGATACATATACTTCAAGAATTCTTCCTACATGTTATGCTCTAGGTCTTGATGAAAGATCTGATAGTGGATTCAAAATGCTTACTTTCTTTTGCTCATAACTGTGTATTTTAAATAGTCCATTCAAAAGTAGATAAAAAAAAACCTGATGCATGTATCTCCTATAAGATATCTGGTTCAGAGGAGATGAACCTGTTATTGCTGTTTTATGAGTGGAATAGCAAACGAATACAGAGTTTCCCTCTATGTGACCTAATTTCAGAACCTAAACATCCTACTGACACATTCAAATATATAGATTCTTATAAAACAGATAAACCATTGTACATGTGAGGGGAAATGAGTGACATTACTTGAAGGACTGACTAATCATATACCTGAACTTTCCCTTTTTTAAGCTCACTAGGAGTCTCCTGGAGGTCACAGGTGATGCTGGATGCAAAAACAGAAAAATTGCAGGAATGGAACCTTACTTCAGAACTTCTAAACCATGCAACACATCAAAGAAGATAATAGATTTCTGTGGGCTATAAAATAGTATCTATTACAAAAACAGTTTTATCCCATTTTCAGAGCTTATTTTTTATCATTTATTTTCTGATACTATCTTCTATCTTAATACATACTTCCTCTCTTAATGGTAAGCCCAATATAAAAAATACCTAAATAATTTGTGAGGGTTGTATCTTATTAACTGTTTCACTGAAATAAAGATAATGAGCTGTGTCTAACATTAGCCTAATCACAGGGCTATAAAAATGCAGCTGTACCTTTTTCTGGTTACACTTCGGCTTGGAAGTCCTTCTAATTATTTTGGATTGGATAGTGGCCAGGTTATTAAATTCTGCTGGACCAAAGTAATCTCCATACAACACTACCTGAAGGGTGAAAAGCACAGTAAAAGTTTGTGCATTGCGGTCACCTATAGTTACAGCTATTATCTGGAAAGCTGCTCAGTGTTAATGCTAGACTGGGTTTATCCATGTGCTAGCACAACAATTCTTTCTTGGAAGATGCAGTATGGAGTCATCTGAGCAATTACACTTGGTCCAAATTGTGTTTAAGAAGGATTAAAAATGTCAACTCAGAGGCAGCTACACTAGACCCATAACTGCAACATGTTCATGAGTTTCAGTATTAGCAGGCTGATTTAATTCTGTGTCTGTACTTCAAAAACTGGAGAAGTGACCATATCAAATTGACTTTAAACACAGTTTGTGGTTTGTTAGTGAAAATGCAGTCATTCCTTTCTCTTTCAATGCTGCACAATGCTTACAATTTCTGGTGACATTTAATGTACTGTTAAGTGTATATGGTAAACTGAATGTAAATAATCTCCTCATATTGTAATTGAATTTAATTTTTTTTTTTTTGCTAATTTTACCATGAGCAAAGAATTGCTACAGCAAAGTGCATATCAATGCAGTGATTGAAGCTTTATTAAGTATTTAAATGTGTCTCCATATACTGGTAGATCTTAGAACCTATTAACACAGAGAGTGGGTAATGAAGACATCTATTGCACTTTGGTTGTACAGTTCACAGAGAAATTATCCTTTAATTTATGTCTGTAGATATATAAAGTGAATTATAAAGCCTAAGCTTTGCTATTCCAGAAAAGTCTGTTTGACAGCTAAAATCTGTTCTGTTTGACTTTACGTATTACAGATCACCATTAAATTTGCTCTAGCAAACCTATATCAAATAGCCAGTGAAGTAGCTCCTATCAACTTCAATAAGATTTGTGTTAGGTTTAAAGTTGTTTTGTTTTTATGGTTTTCTTCATGACCTTGAGACCTGACCAGTTCTTTGAGGGATGTTTATTATAATTGCAGAAAGAGATTAGAAAAAACAAAAAAGAAAAATATAATCTTAATTGTCGGAGATCAGATCATCCACAAAGTTAAAGAAATGCAAAATATATTAGTAGATAAACTTATTTAAAGCAGAAAGAGAAATTTTATGTTTGCAGAAAAATACAGAAAAGATAGGATACAAATCACATATTTAAAAGAGAGTACTTGGCATTCCATCCACAATTGCTTGTCTACTACAGAGGAAAAATCAAGCAAATAAATACATGACAAATTCTCAGGACAAGGAATCACTTCCTACAGGAATAGGACTTTAGACTTTCAGATATAGTGTAAATACAGTAAAAACAAAAACCAGACCAGCCAACCGAACAAAAAAACCTCACATTAAAAAAAAAAAACCCAAAAAAACCTCAAAAAACCCCGCAAAACAAAAGAACAAAAAACACACACAAAAACCCCCAAACAAAACCACAAACAAACAAACAAACAAACAAACAAACAAACAAACAAAATAAAAACCACACAAGTGAAAAAAGAAGGTAGTGGTTCTGAGCAAGATAGAATAAATCATCTAAATTTTTAATGCATGACTGTACAAAAATTTGTGTCCTTATCATGTAGCCTCTTTACATGCCTGTCAGTAATTGTCTGCCATATATTCAGACTCAAGAATGATGAATCCTGTAGTCTTGGCCTGGGGTTCTCCTATTTGCTTTGTTCTGGGCCACTTTGCCTGCAAGGTCTGTCTCTTACTTCCCTAGCACTGGTCTAGCTGAACTCTCACAGTCACAACACAAACAGCAATTCTGTGAAGGGAAAGAAAATGAGTTAATACTTTGAGTGCTACCCAAAGTGTTGATAAATAAATAATAACTGGAGATATGATTTAGGGACTCACTATGCAGTGCTACTTTGAGAAATGTTTGAAAGAAATTGACAGCTTCAAACAGAAGATCTTGAATAGGCTCCCCTTCAAAAGCAAAGTTGGTCACAGTAATATAATCACATGTGAGTCATGTTCCTGCATCTATGATTGTCTGAGGATAATAGCTAATCCAAACCTTGTAAGGAGAGGTAACATGTTTATTATTACCTGAAAAAAGTAGAGCTGCTTGTCAGTTGAAAGACCTCCTACTGTTGTTATAACTATATGACTCAAATATGGATAGATATCTCAAATGGGACTTTTATGCACAAGACATTTCTGTTTTCTGGTAATGGAAAACTTGCTCTAGCAAGCAACATCACCTCTCTCTATAAAGCTGCCTAATAGAATCACTGATTTTGTAAGTGAATAAAATTACCTGTTTATTTATCCTCTGTTTCCTGATGGCCAAAGGTGTCTCTCAAAACTTTGCTATCCAAAAATTATTTCTTCATATAATCTAAGATTACATATAGTTGTAAAATGGCCATAAGAACAAGGTCTTTATTATCCTGTTTTTGATAAATGGCTCAAAGAAAACACTAGGTAGAATTAAATCCTCCACAATTTAGAAAAAGGAGGGTACATTCAGAGCACTATTCCTTCACCTATCATTATCAGTGACTCATATTGCCATCAAAAGCAGAGCCATATGGAAATAATACAGTACATACTGAAATAAACACATTAGAAATAGAGTTCAACATTGAAGCAACTAGGCAACAAAAAACTGTGAAGAAAAATAACCCCTGTCTCTGTGAGTAAAGAAAAATAAGTGTACAGCATTGTCACATAGAGAGAAGTTGTAAAGCTAAGATTTTTGTTGTGACAGCAGAAACAACAGCTCTCTGCTTCTTAAACCTTTATATGATGTTTCAAAGGGGTGTACACCTAGTTATTAGAGCTTCAGAAAAAAACTAATTAAGCACTTCATGGCTCCTCTACACCCATAAATACCACAAAAATTATCACTGATGAAAAGTGTATTATTTACTTGTGTTCGTAACTGATTTTTAAGACATGAAAATCCATGCATGCTGAAAAGAGAATGTCCTTCACAGAGTCACATTCAGAAAATGCAGTCAACTAGCCCAGGCTTTTCAAATGTTTGTGGATTCAAAGGTAAGAATGACATCCCTGGAAAAACAACTAGTTGTCTTAATCTTAAATATTTTTGTGCCATACAGATGAGGAATTGTTCTCTACCAAAAAAAAAAAAAAAAAAAAAAAAAAANAAAAAAAAAAAAACAAAGAACAAACTCATCACAAACCAAAACAAACAAACTTCACTTTTGGCTAAACTTTGTTTTCATCAGTAGATCAAAGCTAATTTTCTGCCTTAGCTTTTTTTCACACATTAAAGAAATATTACTCAGGTGCAATGCCAAGTCACTGTCTTCCAGTTAGTAGGAAGTAGGGTAGAAAGCTGAATTGTATCAGGAAGAGAGTGGAAGAAGAAGAGAAAAAAAATTCCACAAGTTTTCCCAGTGCTCTCTGCAAGGGTAGGTGGAAGGTGAATGTTTGCTTCTTTAATGATACCTTCTCAAAAGAGCCATGAAACAGAATATTCAGAGAAAATCTGACCAAGAAATTATAGAGAAGGTCATGATAAGAAAAAACCTGATCAGTCACATTAATTGGTAAGATGTGCAGTGTGAAAATGTTTATGTTCAGCTGGGAGGACAAGGATAGGAAAAGAGACAACCTTTCCCTCCTCCACCTGACAGAGTAGCATTAAAAAAAATAGCCAGAAATAAACCAGGTCTGAGCAGGAGTGACAGAAGGGCAGAGGAGCCCTAATGGTGCTCAGAAGATCCATGTGCCCATGCTTGCAAACTCATCTAAAGATCTTTGTTCAATCTTTTGATACGCTTGAAAAAAACTCTAATGCAAATCAAACAGTATCTAACTTTACAAAAGATTTTCTAGATTTAACACTGTCAAAAAGTAAATGCTTCACACTTCTGAATATTTCCTGGTTTATGTATTTTTTTTTTTTTTAAGGAAAGAGATGCAGGGTTTGTAGACAATAAAAACAAAATTCTTTCTTTACGTTAGTGCTGACTTCTATTTTTCACCACTCTATTTTCAGATGTACTGTTACTTATTTCTAAACCGTGATGTGGCTTATAGATCTAAATTTAGATTTTTAAAAAATTATTGATTTTTTTCCTGGGACACATGAATTAAAAGAGGCTTAAAACCCTCAAGGAAAAGGTTTCTGTTCCTCTTAATTTTTCATTTCCTCTGGTATCTTACTAATTATTAGTGTTTAAATGAGACCTAGATCTATTTAAGAAAGACATTAGCTTTCAGGGAGGTTAATACATCCCTGAAATAATCTCCATATAACAGGATTTGCTTGACTTTTATTTCTTGCATTTTTCACCAAAAGAAAATGGTGGTCTTGTGAAAATGAGGCACTGCATGATTGTATATAAATGATCTGTCAGAATATAAAATCAACCGATGTGGAATGTTTCAAGTATGCTTTTAACTGCTACACAATGACTGCTTTCTAAGTTTGCCAAAGAGAAATGAAATACCACCAGCTGCCTCCTCAGTGTAAAATATTAAATGAAACGTTTTTATGCAATAAAATGGGTTAGTTTGCCTGTAAGCACCTTACTGCTGGGATTATAAAGAAATTATGATTAGAAATTGTTGTTGCGAAACTTTGCAATCACTGATTTTAAAAAGCTCAACTGTCCTCTCAATCAAGGAATCTATCCCACTGCTAAAATACCACCTAACTCCATGCCTTCTAAAACCAGATCTGATGAGATTGCTTGGAGGAAAGCAGGTCAAAGGTGAATCTGTTTAATTTATATATAACAAGTTGTTTCCTTCATTGAATGTGTAATACCATGCATTATAGGTACAGAATATGATATACTGAATATAATAAAATACCTTGAAAACAATTAAGGTTGTAGAGTTATATATTTAAAAGTCAGGAAACACTTAAATGTCAGTTATAATAATATCTTAATAATGTAATCTGATGTGTTTTCTCTGCTGCATATATTAATATAGATATGTATATAAAGTGTATAAAATAATCATTATTTTGTGAAATACCATTTAATATACTGTGTCCCATTTAATTTGGGTCACTAGAAAAGTATTTTTATAAACCATGAGGGATTCTTGTAACCCTGTTTTAACTATGCACAATTGTTAGATTTATTCCCTTGCTGTGACTACCTATTTGGACCATACTGTAACCTGCAGAGAAGCTTTCATTTGTCTGTTGGTTCCCATGATGTAAGTGGATAGGAAAGAAAATTAGAATGGACAGTGAGATGCTAGCCACAATTTTTTTATACTTGCCAGATAGAATGCTTATGGGGAAAATAAGGAGTTTAATTCTGGGAAAAGGATGTAAAAAGAAATAATTTGGAATCTAAAACATATTTTACCCACCATAATTTTATTTTTATCCATCATATTTAACACATCATAAGTATGAACTCTTTATAAATATACAATTTTACTTCACAATTTTACCTTCTCAAAGGTTTATTGCCACTGTTTCCCTTGTGCAGGCTCTGCTTTTCTCATTGATCTGCTGGGAGCTATATCAGGTAAATGATTTGGCTGAAAAATTAACCCTGCTTCCCACTTCACTAAAGGATCAGTTTTTAGCAGCTGCAGCATATATTTTACACTGAACTGTGTCTGTGGAACCCAGAGGCTCATAGCTGAATGCTCGCAATCACAGTTTAGCTAACACATTTGGAGTGAACATGTTCCTCTTTTTGCACTACACCATTAAACTCAAATTAAGAAAATCATCCTCACTTTATCAAGTAAATGTAGTATGTGGGAGAAACAACACTGGATTATAAAAAGAAAAACTATTAGGTATCACAGCTGACTGCCTAAAAAGATTGCATGAAATAATGTCCTGATCTTTAATTAGCACCAACACACCAAGACCCTGCAACTTAGTCCTCACTTATAGCTTTTGGTTGACCTGGCAAATATATTATCCTACTGTTTTTATCTCCCTCCTCTCCATTAGAAAAAAAATTAAGGAAAAGAAAAATCCTATTTTATAGTAGAAGATGCTCTATATGGAATGTGTAGGCAGAGAGGAATAGTGAAAAGTCAACCAAGAAGTTATTATAATTTTTAGCATCAACTACCTTTAGTTCATAGAGAGGGCTGGCACAAATAAGGCCTTTCCACAGTTGCTTCTCAATATAGCAAGGAAGAGTGTGCAGCATCCCAATGAACTCAGAAACAGAGATCAGTTTCTTGAAAGTATCAGTCACTCAAGAAGGGAGTGTTATGGTTTGACACTGGCCAAGGACCAGTGCACCCATGAAAATATATTTTTCTCAATTTCTGCTGTGAGATAGGACTAAAAACAGAGCATAATCACCCAAACTTAAATCATAGAGAAGAAATTTTATTAACTAACACTAAAAAGAAAAAAAAAAAAAA
>VXBU01017600.1:44830-59216 GCA_013400315.1 Bombycilla garrulus | reverse complement strand
GACTTCAGCCAGTAAACTCGGCTCTTCTGATAAGATGTCCTTGGAGCTGTGGCTGGGAGAAACGGGAGATTCTCCACGCTGGGAAGAGGTGTGTGGGGGGGAAATTCTTCTCTGCTAGCCTGGGGCCAGCCCGTCCTCCATTCCCCACCGCTCCCTGCTGGGACAGTTCCCTCCGGGGGGCTCTCTTCAGGCCTGGCCCGGCACGACCCAATCTTCCCCCACAGGACACTGGGGGGGAACTGGGCCAGGGCATGGGGCATCGCTCTTCCTTTCCATCCTCCCTACTCCTTGCCAGGCCAGCTCCTTCAGGAGGGGCTCCCGGCACGGCCCGGCCCGGCCTTTCCCCTCCCGTGGGCCTCCGTGGCCTTGGGGGGGGAAGCCGGGTCGAGGGCACAACGCACATCTGTACCTGTTCAAGGCCGGAAACAAAAGAGAGCAATTCCCGGGCAATCCTCTGCAAATGTATACTTTACTGAGACGAATTTCACTTTTGATTGGCTCATTTCCCTGTCTGTCTTTTAATTTGGCCCACAATTGGTGTTGCACTGGGCTCATGGGAAATCCACAAGCACACCTCACTTCCAGGGGTGGCTATTTTCTTGCCCACCAGAATGTCAATCAATCTCAAACCAGCACAGGGAGGTAGAATACAACTGCAAAATGCTTCCCTAGATTTTCTTCCCCATTGAATGAGAAGCACAGCTGTGACCTGTGCTGACGGTGTCAGGTTCCCAGCCCTTGATCACGCCCTCATCGCTCTGTTCTGTAATCCTCAGGTACAGAAATTTTACTTGGAACATCTTGTAGCTCAGTTTATGTTAAAGATTTAAAAAAAAACTACACTGAGGACTACTGACAGGAACTGAGATCAGTTCCATCCCTCATGCAAGGATCATTGTTCATAATTCAGTCTTCCTAATCTCCAGTGCAGGCTGGCTGCATCTAAACCATCTCTTTCATATGGTCCCAGATTTCCAGATCCAGAGATTTTTTTTTGAAAGTTTTAGTTGGCCTAGACAAAATATGACAGGGACTGCTCTAAGAGTTAAGCAGTGCAGTGATCAAGTCCCAGGCCCAGAAATGTCCTTTAGCTTCACTTACTTTCCTTACATGGGTACAATGTGTAATTTTAAATGCCTCTTTGGAGAAACCTTGCAGAACTCAGGCTCTGTTGTATTCAAAAACCCAGAACGTGAGCCTGCCTGCAACAGTAATTCAGCTCCTTGTTGACATCAGAAAGTCTGGACACCCTTGTCTGGGAGTCCACCCTGTCCCGGGCAATCCCAGATGTGTAAAAAGTCCTTTTCCAGCCCGCCCGCTGAAGAATCAGTCTGGAGTCTTCGGCTGTTGTTTTCAAGGCTGTTTTCATTGTTATCTTATCACAGTTCCTTTTCTGCCCTGCTGCTTGCTGCCCAGTAAGAGAATTTGAGGCACTCTGCCCGCCCACGAGCCTGAGCTGTCCTTTTATACTATCAACTACGTAATTAATGTTTACTTCTAATTTCCAATCTGTGACCCTTACATTACATTGTCCAGTCTTCTGACAAACCAATCCAGAAATGCCACCCTGGCTCAAAGACGGATGGCAAGAAGGAGAAGAAGAAATAACATACCACTGGTAAAAATTATCCATCTTGTCTCTCAGAACCCCTGTACAGAATTCCACACTCCCCCGTACAAAACTCAAAACTTTTTTCTTTTACTCTATAATTACTACTATTTTACTATTTAAACTTTGGTGACTTGCAGTTCTTCATATAAAGTTGGTAACTTGTTCCATGGATTAAAATCAAAGCCACAGGCACTCTTGGTGGCAAACCAAGGTCTATGACCCTCCTTCCAGGGCTAAAAAGACTCCTGACCAGTGTTCGGGTCATTCAGAAATGTCATAGGAAACCCCTGTGTTCCGACACCCTTGAACATCTGCAGATCCAGGATATTCAGAATTTGCAAACTCCAGGACTTAGATTTGCTTTACATCTACAGGAAATCTAAAAACTGTTTGGCTTATAAAAATGAACTGTGCTCATGGCAACCTATATAATGAAGGTGTCCAAAAGTTATTAGGCTCAGTTTTCATTCTTTTGCTACGCTTTGACATAAACACATTGTCAAAAATACAAAACAGTGAACCTTGCACACATATGATGTAAAACTACCCCAAGCTTTGATAATACTTTGGGTACTGACTGCTGGAAGATGTGAGACTGTACAAAGAAGGCAGATTATTTGATACTCTTTACACATTTATATTTACATTTCCATCTTCCTATTCAGAAATTGCTCAGAAATAGACTTCTGGTTTTATCTTTTTTCATTTGGGCTTTATACTGCCACTTACAGAAGTAGACATGTCAACATTTTTTTTGCCTTATTTACAAACTAATTTTAGAGCTTCTCTAACAAAGGAATGCAACAAGCAGTAAGATATGGATGAACTTATGAAAGACATAAGATACTGAGAAAACACAGATGCTCAATAAAAAAGTGCACTTCTGCATATCTCAATTTAACATTAAAAATAAAATAGCAAACACTATATTTAGAAAAAAGCAACAATGATAAAAATCAAAATAATTTTTCAGCACCTTTTTCTCATTTAGTACATTGTAGAAGACACGAAATATACAGATTATTTTATGCAAAAATTCAATTCTCTTCTGAGCTTTTACAGAATTTCAGAACATGAGATGGTGATGAATGATCGAGTGCTTTTTGTCAAATGATTTTCATTTTAAATAATAAATCTGAAAAAGTCCTGTGAATTTGTATCCAAATATATGACAGGATCTCAACTAATTGTTAAAACCAAGTTACACAAAATCAGACTGTTAAATAACAAACTAGCAAATTTGAAAACCAGGAATCTGAGCGATAACATATTTTCTTTTTCGCAAGTCTATTCATTTCCTGATGAAGCAATACATTATTTGTATTTCCTCTCTTTACCTTCTTATCTTTTCAAGTGAACAGAGGTCTCTTCAAGTTTTTTTGAAGTATTCTCCACATCCTTCCTCTTCACTGAGGAAAGCATGATGACTGAACTGTCAGAAAAATATGTATTTAATAATTTAGTATAACTTTCCATTATGGATCCCTATTATCAGGTGTTTCAAAGTGTGCCAGACTTTCAGAGCTAAACCTCTTCACTCCTAAAAGAAGTTTAGATAAACTACATTGATTTTCCCACTTAAAAAAAATCTGTATAATCACTTTGATGAGATTTACTTTATGAATAAAGAAATTAGAAATTACTAATTTTTAATTTTGAACGAGGGAGATCAGGTTAAAGAACAATGTTGTCTTTCCCTGTAAGAAAAACCTTTACATGTCTGGCCTATACTTTCCTCAAGTTCCATTTTTTTTTACAATTAAGAGAGTCTGACATTAACATCAAGGTTACTGTCCTTATAAATAATGTCTCCAAAGCCAGAACTGCAGTGGTAGGCAGAAAAGGAAGAAATAACAAGACAGGAAACAGTGTATGGTAACCAAGGTAATGATATAGTGAACAAATACAGGATATTTTAACAAGAGATAAAAAAACAGAACAGTGACTGACCTTAATGTACATGTAAGAGGGACACAGAATTCTTCCAAATCTAAAATATAAAGCACAAAGCTTATCTAGAAGTCTCAATCTGCAAAAAGTAATATTTTAGTAAGGTGAGTTTTCTGCTTGATAGAATATATGAAATAATTATGAAAAGATAATCATACTGTATACTATCTTAAATACAGTAACAGAAATTGTCTACTGAAAACTCAGCAAACATTTAAGCATGGGTCTAAGAGACAGTGGTTCAAGTCTTTTAGATGTCTGAAATTAGTGTCACTAGTAAAACTATTTTTCTAGGCTATATTCATCCTTAACTGGAGGAATAGGAATGTAGGAAAACTATTGTAAGCATCCATGTTAAGATAAGACGCATTACACTTTGAAAATGTACCTCCTATGGAGTGTGGGGGACATTAAAATATACATATAAATGTTTATCTGTTCATCTCTCTGCTGTGATTTTATAGTTTTCTTTAATGAGAAAATCCACATTTTCTTTAAATCCCAATTTTTCTTTGTCATAGGTTGCTAAATCCTGGAGCCCAATAGAGCCCTGATTGCTGGAGCTCCACGCCTCCATATCCAACCAGTAGCAAGTGTAAGCATATATTTCCAACAGGTACATATGCAAGAACACTAATATGTATGTAAATAAACACAATTTTTTTTCCGAAGATAATTTTACACAGAAACCTTCAGCAGTCAAGGAACCAGGAAAACCTGACAAATTCATCCTGTTCCCCACTCTGACTAATCTGGGTGAGTGTCCAAAATTGAGAAATATATGCTTCTGTAAATACATATATATGAGCCATTCAGTAACTGATCTTAAACAACCATTTTGTCTAGTAGCTGACCCTGGATCCTTTCATGTCCAGTTGCCTCACACCGTCTCTCAGTCAACCCTCAGACTCTGAAGTCCCTCTGAAAGTTGATCTGGACATGGTGGTCCCTCCAGTAGACAAGTTCTCCATTTGTATCAGAGATTACACACACCTCTGGCCCCAAACTATGGCCATCCAAGTTTGGCATTTCCAAGCCTTTTATTTCAGTTGTTGGGTAGTCCAGATTGATATTCACCAGTGCTCATATACATGTACACCTGTGATTTGAATAACCCCACCTTCCCTGGCTGCAAGCCCTGGAATCACCTGGGCACCTGTTAGCCACAGGCTGTTTATGGTTACTGGCATTCTGATGTCAACATACATGCATATACACCTACAAGCACACATGCATACATGGAACAGACAGACCCCTTAAAAGGAAAATAGATAGCAACAGAATTCAGTAAGAGGGCAGAACAGTCTCTAGTAACCAGGCACAAGGAGTGACTTGAGAAGCATAATGAACACCAGCCTGTTTACAAGCAACTGTCCCTTTTAATTCCTTTGCCCCTCCATTCCAATGGTAGTTCTTCCCCTAAAACTACCTTGATCCTTCCCTTTACCTGCCCTAAAGATGTCATAATAAGACTTGTGCAGTCCAAAGATGATATTCCCCTTGTCCCATGAATTCCACACGCTGGGCAGTAACCCTCCTTAGTCTGAAAGGTGATCCAAATAAGTGCTTCATGACTAATCCTCTTCCATACCCAAACCATGAGGGTGATGGCCTTCCTGTGATAGCCATGAGATTAGCAAGCAGCATGGCTGCTCACTTCTGTGATTAGTTTATTCTGATTCCTCTGCCTGTGACAGTTCATGAGCAGAGATGAGACTTTTATTATACAACTCAATGATCTCCAGTACACTGAGATATATTTCTGAATTAAAGGATTTCTGTAGATGCCCACAATTCTTATATAGTGTATATCTGGTTTTGAGTGTCACCCTAAGCACAGTAAAGTAGGCAAAGTTTTCCTGCCTCCTGTTTCTGGAACTTCAGTCTGTAAGTTTTATCTAACTGGTATTTAGGTGAAAAACTGCTTATAGAATTCCTGCCCACACAAATTTGTTTTGAAATGCTTAGCAGAATGTGTTCTGGTTTTGGCATCCACAGTGTGCACAACTACACGCTGCATTGTATAAAAAGCAAAAGCTGCTATTGCACATTTTAATAAATTCCTTTGAAAAATGCACCATGCAGTTAATAAATGTTATTCAGCAATTGTCTCCATGACTTTTCACTCCATTTTTCTTATATCATCATGCTCAAAGAGTTCACTAAAGCATATTCAACGAAAAGGTTAGATTTTTAATGTTCAACGTACAATTACAGGTGAATGCAGCCTACCCCTTTATACATCCACAAGTATATTTACTTCTGTGATACTACTTAGATAACAAATGATTATTTGAGTGAGGTTCATCCATGCTGATCACAGTTAAAGGCCAGTAGTTGCATTAAAAAGCATTTT
Organism: Bombycilla garrulus; assembly: GCA_013400315.1. NCBI lineage: Eukaryota > Metazoa > Chordata > Aves > Passeriformes > Bombycillidae > Bombycilla > Bombycilla garrulus. Next base: position 53,298 of record VXBU01017600.1, on the reverse strand, counting down.
AGTCATGATTTTTGCCTTATGTAAATATTTTCTTTAAACCCCCATTAGAATCCAAGAAATTTGGGCACAGAAACAGTTCATTGGTTATTACTTTTACCTCAGTTTTATACATGTAAAAACATTTCTGGTGACTGAATTTATTTAAATGCATCTCTTTTTTTTTTTCTGAAAATGAGCTGAGATTTAGTACAGAAATTCTGACAAATCTGAGCTGCAGTAGCTTAATAAGAGTTCATGATAAAATCAGGTCATGTAGATTAGAGAGGCATATGTTCACCATGTCTCTTTTCTTATTTTTCATGTTTCATCTCAACATGTATGAAAAATGCTAAAACAAGAATATATGCTCATCAAATACCTTCCATGTGATATTCTTTGATAAAGTGGTCATGCAGCTCTGGGACAATGATTTGAATACCTAATATTATGATGTACATAGGTATAAGATCTAATATTTACAACTTTCATTCTCATACAACTACTGCATGTGTGACACACTGCTGTCTGTGATATGAAATAAAGAATAAAAATTAATGTATTACACAAGAGTTAATTTTAGAACAGTAGAAGCTCCAGGCAGAGAAAATCTTATCAGCAAGGAGAAAAGTGGTAGTGGATTCAAAGTGCAGCATGATCAATACTCTAACAAAGAAATAAAAGGCAAGCTCTATACTGATTACCTTTCCTGTAACAAATGTAAGAAAAAAAGTCCAGAATTACTGAAGGCATGATTTTCTGCTTCAGGACTCTCTCTGTGTCTATAATATATAAAGGAAAATCACTTAAAAATGCACACTACCAAATAATAGATTAATATATTATGCTATTTAGGAATTATTATATGATAATTATTTTTTACTTCAATGAAAATAATAAAAGAAGAAGCAAACAAGAAAATATGTCATAAAATATTTCCAAGATGATCAGAAGACCAATCATGGGATTTTCAGTTCCTGAGAAAACTGAATAACGGCTGTGCTATCTCTAGGCACTGGTGTATAATGCAAGCACTAGAAAAGCTTTTTTTTTTACATTTTCTTTAAGCAACTGGAGGAATAGATTTTTTTTTTGAACTTTTTTCCAGGAAATGAACAGCCACTTTATATGACAGCATCATTCAGTGATGAAAATGCCTTTAGTCTAAAACTTGTAAAATTGAAGTTATGCAGTATGTAGGTTGGGCTTTAAACTGAGTGTTAAAACAGTGATACACTAAGTAAATTAAACTGGTTGAAAATGTTATACTTCTTGGTCTGACTAATTTTCTAATTCAGAAAAACAGCAACAACTTCTAGTATGTGTTTTAGAAAAAAAAGAGAGAGGCAAAAATGTTTCTAGTACTTCAGTGTTGTCAATCCTTCAGATCAGAGGAGAGACCTAACTGCCACAAAGGCACACAGTTCAAGCAACTTCATGTCTGAGTTTCCGGCTTGCAGCTCAGCTATTTGTAGCTCAATTCAGTTGTGTAATCATAGGTCTTTAATGTCTCTTCACACATTCCAGAATAACCTGCTTGGCCTTCTGCTGTTGATCTTCTAAGATCTATGTGGTTGTAAGAGAAAAATAAAGCTGTCGTTATGTTTCCTACAGGAGAGAAATAGGATTTCACACTGATGCGGAAACAAAGAAAATACAAGTTGTAGTACCTTGTAATACTTTTACCATCAATTCTCTGATAGCACAGCTTGAAAAAAAAACAAATTAATCTTCTGTGATTCATGAATGTTATTCATACAGGAAGGCAGTGATTTTACCTGCCATTAAAAAGTTCTTCAATATTCATGGGGGAAAAGCAGAACATAATAGCTAGGTACTCTCAATACTGTTCACACAGATAACATGCTCTGTCCTTAACACCATATATGCATATTGTATTGCACATTAGTTATTCCCAGATTTTTTGCTGCAGTAAAGGCTTCATTTCAAAGAGATAGTCATGAAAGAATGCATCTATGATAAAGAATGTAATGTTAAACAATAAAAGGTAACATAGAGTCATTGTTAAAAAATCAAAGCAAAAAAGTATACATTGTAGCATTAATTGCATTACTTTATATATTTAAGGAAATAAATATTTAGAAGTTTGTGTATATACACAGTGTTAGAGAAGTAATAAACTTCAAGAAAAAACAAATGCATAGCAGATATCTTTTTTATATTTTATCAATGTCTTTACAACTGAACAAAGGGAGCAATTAAGAAAAGAAATCACTGAATCTGGTTTATTATTTGTTATGAAATTGGTAGAAGCAAAATTTCTTGGAGAAGTGAAGAATTATAACATAATAACTTGAAAAAAAACCTTAGAGTACTACAGTTATAATAAACAGTTATAAATCAGTTATACTCGCAGCCATCTGAAATCTTAAAAGTTATTTTAGGAGTGCAAATTTGGAAAACTACAGTTGGAATAGCACATAAAATTTTTTGGGTTTTTTTTTTTTTTTTGGTTTATCATTTTAAAGTAATGGTCGTCTTATTAATTTGTCAGATCCCAGTGTTATTCAAGCTGCCAGAATGATGAAGGTGTGCAGTAAACATTTTTTTGATAAGATTTTTAGAGATCCCTTGTGAGAAGCCCATATCAGAAGCTAACATTTATTGTGTTGGATCATCATAAAAGAGAAAAAAGGCGGATGAAATGGACTACATATTGGCTGAAGCACAGAGAAGGTACAGTAAATAAGAACTAAAATCTGTTCAGTATACCATAAGAAGTATCACAAAAGAAAGTCAACATCTGCTTCACTAAACAAAGGCACATTGGAATTAGACAATACACTGTTCATCTCTGCATTGTGTGATTGCTTAAAAACAGAATCCTTAGGGTTACATACTGCTAAATAGCTGAAATACACCTGCTGCCAAACCACGACACTTGCTTTGTCGTACTTTGCTTGGCCTTGCTGTATTGCACCCTGCACAACTCAAACCTACCATACTACAATTAGCTGCTTTTTCATTTCTTTTCTATAAGCATGGCACAGCTACTGGTCTTTCCACACCAACAGGGAGAAGAACCGGAAACCCTGAATATGCCCCTCTGTTCTTTATAACCCCAGCTGCAATATTTCTTCTTTTCCATGGCAAAATGTTGGAACAAAACAGAGCACTGGGAAATCAGTGTGAAATCAATAGATTTTAAGAGAGAAATTATTCTGTAATAGCATAGTGTTTCTCATACCAAAATTATTCCCTTTGGGGAGATTTTAATGTTTCTGTGTAATAGTTCACACCAAGAGAGTAACAACCCTCAGGGGAAGATCCAAGCTCCTACTCTTGATAAAAGATCAAAACATCTCTGCAGAAGAAGAGAAAGCAAGCAAAAGCAAGCAAGAAAGTGCTAGGGAAAAAAAAAAAAAAAAAAAGAGGAAGACATCTTCCCATTCTCACACTATCGTGAATCTTGAGAATTCTGTCTTCAAGAGTGACCAATATTTGAAAGAATTAAAGGATCTCCACTGCAGTAAGTATCTCACATACAACAAATTAAGAATTTCTGTAGTTGGAAAAAATAAATGGTGATTGATAAGGACTGATAGAAAAATTAAATGCAGAGACATTTTTCAGTATTTAGCTACATGGTTCAAATTACAGGATGATGCAATTTATTTCATGACTGTCACAGAAATTAATGGTATATCTATTGTGAATGGAATTAAATATGACGGATACAGATTTAATTTTACTTCCTAGATTTGTGTATTATTAAATCAAAGAAGAATATCTAAGATCATTCAATTGTACAATCAATACCACTTAGATTCAAAGTACAGGTAATACGTGTGTAAAGAAAATAATAATTTTGTAGGAATTTATGGATTGATCTATGAGGTAATATCTCACATTGAACAAAAAAACTTACATTAGCAAGTTTTCTTTGCCCCAGTCTCTTTTTCCAACAGAATTAAGTTAGAAACGTAAATTTCAAACCCTGATGTAAAATGATGTGGCAATATTATGCCTATTGACTGTTATAAAAGTAGGAATAATTCCTGAAATTATTCCTGGAATTCAGCCAGTTCTAAAATTAATTAGTTTTTAGACAAAATAGTAAGAAAGACTGTAATAACTGATGATGAAAGCTCACAACTGGAACTGCAATACTGAACATTGTATTGCTAGATAAAACTGGAAAGAGAAAAAATGAAATTGAAACTTAGAGATTAAGAAATTCTATCTCATTTGGAAAGTGAGTCATACTTGCTCTGTAACACAGTAATGTATGCCTCTGTAGTTTCATGTTGAGGTTTTGGGGTATTTTTTATTCTATAAATTATGAATGAAAAGTTTTTCCATGAAGATTTAATATTATGTGATTGTCCTTCTAAGGAGGACATATATATTAGATAATTAAAAAACAAAACAAGCGAAACAGAAAATGTGTATATGAACTTAGAAACAAAAAAAAGTATTTGAAGTCTGCATGTGCTCTTCTGAAATAAAGCAGTGCCATAACCTGCTGAGGCGATAACTGCTGATTTAACTACTGATTAACTATTTGTGTACTACAAGCATACGAAGATCAGATATTTCAAATACATCTTGCCTTGTGTATTTCACAGATCACTATGCAATAATTCACAGCATTGTCTCTGGTTCTTGTAGTGTAACTTCTGTGAAAACAACAAATGATCAGTAAAAAATTGATGAAATATGAAAATTATGGGAAATAAAAGAGTATTGCTAAGGAAAAAGAATCCAATAAAGTATTTGGATATAATCATGATTACATAAAGGGTTGTAGAACCAGTTTGTGAAGGTGGATTTTCAAGAGAAATGCCCTTGAGGTCTTAGATTATATTTGTCAGTTTTTTTCTTGTGAAAAACTAAAGATCACAAAGAAACAGTAATACATTTATTTGCCTATCTGTAGTGAATAGACTCATAAACTGGGATGAGATCTGACTTTGAAATTAGAACAGTGAGTTTTGACACTGAGACAAAGAAACACAGGGAGTCAGGATTAAAATTAAAATAAAAATGGATTTCATATTCTGCCCTGATAGTTACTATTAAAGAGATGTTTCATAGTGAAATTGAAAACATGATGTTCTTCAGGGGCTGGTGTTGGGATTAATGCTGTTCAATACCTTTGTTGGCAATATGGACAGAGGGATGTAGTACATTTACTGCAAGCTTGCTTGCAGCACAAAGCTGTCAACAGTCTGGAAGGAAGGGGTGCCACCCAGAGGAACCTTGACAAGCTTTATAGGTGGGACTGTGTAAATCTCATGAAGTTCAGTGAGGCCAAATACCAGGTCCTGTACCATGGGTCAGAAAATCCCAAGCACAAGTACAGGCTGGAAGGAGGACAGATTGAAAACATCCCTGTGGAGAAAGACTTGAGGGCATTCATTGATGAGAAGCCAAACATGACCCTGCACAGTGCATTTGCAGTTCAGAAGCCAATTTTATCCTGGTCTGGATCAAAATCAATGTGGCTCACAGGCTGAGGGAAGGTGGTTCTTCTCTTTTACTCTGCTGTTGTGAGACCCCACCTGCATCCAGCTGCAGGGCCCTGAACATAAGGAGGTCATGGAACTGCTGGAGTGTGTAGGCAGGCCCCAAAGGTGGTCAGAGTGCTGGAGTACCTCACCCATGAAGACAGGCTGAGAGATTTGAGGGGTTGTTCAGCATGGAGAGGAGAAGGGTCTGGGAAGATATTATAGCAGCTTTCCAGTACCTAAACGGGGCTCCCAATGGAGCTGGAGAAGGACGTTCTACACAGTCATGTAGCGATAGAACAAGTGGGAATATCTTTAAACTAAAAGAGGGTAGGTTTAAATTGAATTTTAGAAAGAAATTCTTTACTGTGAGACTGGTGAAACACTGGAACAAGTTGCCCAGAGATATTGTAGATGCTTCTTTTGTAGAAGCACTTTCCTAGAATGTCAGCCTGCACGAGGCTTTGAGCAGCCTGGTCTAGTGAAAGGTATCCCTTCTCAAGGCAGGAAGGTTGGAACTAGATGACCTTTAAAGTTGCTTCAAATCCAAACTATTCCAATGATCCTATGAAATGCAGTAAAATCCGTGAGTGACACATAAACTCTAATTTCATAAATTCATTTATTTTACCTTCATAGTATTAACCATGCAGGATAATATTATTCAAATTTGAAGATAAATTCAATCAGGACTATTAAATTTTGCTTTCTGTCACTCTGATAATTGCAACTACCACTACTTCATTTCTTTTGTATCCTCGAATTTTTCCCTGGATTGATACAGTACCTCTTATTTACTGGAGTGATTTCAAAAGCTAAGCAGTTTCTCTTAATGATGTGTTGTGTATAAGATTTTGAAAAGCCTGAAATAAGGGTGTTCTGTTGGGTTTTATTTATTGTTTGGTTATGTTTGTGGGTTTTTTGTTTGTTTGTGTTTCTTTTTTTTTTTTTTTTCTCCTCTTTTGGTTCTTTTTGGTTTGGTTTGGTTTAAAATATATTTTGGAGTTTCTTTACAGCAGTTTCATACAGGTGTCACTATGATCCCCAATTATCAATGATTCTCTCCTCCCCTTTGAAGAAGACTTTGTGGAAATTTAACAGCAGCAATTCAGTAATAACCCATATGAGCTTTCAGAGCAATCCTGTCTTTGAAGTATGTTTTTTCCTTCAATTTAGTCAACACTTACAAAGTCATAAAGATTTCATTTATGTATCAGGATACATATTTGCACCATAAAATGAAGCTAGCTGCTATATTAGGATTTTTCTCTACCTTTCATTTAGGCCTTTGATTCTGAAAATTTAACAGTGTCCTCTGTAAAAAATACTGGACTGAGCCATGAAGTTTCTAGTTTAATTATTTTCAGGAAAAGTAGAAAGAAACTTTTGGCCTTGACCACATAAAGTGTTTCTAAACTAAACAGAGCCAGAGCCCCAAAAAGCAATCAGTAGGGCACAGGTCATGTCTGTACGTTTGAAATGTGTCCTGTAGTGTGTCTTCATCACCCAAGACTTTCTTAAGCACACTAGCAATTAAATAGTGCCTGTCACCACAAGACAGTTCATGAATCAAGTCTGTGACACGATTAATTTGCCAAACACAAGTCTCTAAGGCATCAAGCACCCAGTACAGTGCTAATAGGTAGCTGCTGTATCATTATCTCACAGTAATTTTGGATATGAAATGTCTTGCTGTTATGCTACCAAATAAATACTATGTGTTCTTTTGATTAGGAATTGTGAAATATGAAGACATTCATGCAATACCCTTGGGTTTTTTTGTTTGCTTTTTTTTTGTTTGGTTGGTTGTTTTTGCTTGTTTGTTTTTAAAAAAGCAAATGCACAATAGTATTTAGAATGAAACCATCACATCAGTTATATGTGTTCTAAGCATGTATGTAAAATGTACTAACAATACTCTTAAAGAACATACTGTGTTTCAAAGCTAATGATGGTATGACTTTATGTTGTTTTTTACATTCTTGCACCTATAACGTTTTTATAATGTTATTTGGGATGCTTCCAGTAGAAATAGTGGGTTTTTTAACAATTTTACATGTAAAACTTTTTTCATGCTATTCATTGCTGAATTTCTACCAAATTGCATACAAGACTAGACTTGCTATTCAGTCTTTCTGTTTAATATGTAGAATATAAGGAAATCCTGTTTTACAAATAGAAAATACACTTTAAAATCATATTGATTTTGATAATTTTAGAAAATTATTGAAAAAGATCCTAGTGTAGATACATGTACATATTATTTCCTCGTTTTAGAGGTGAATCAGCATATATTGCAGAGTATAATTCAAGTACTTTTGCATTTACAAAACAAGGCATGCATGTAATCCAGATGAAATTAACTCAGAAAGACTTCTAGAACAGAGAAAGAAGTTCAAGAGTAGACAAATATTTGGTACTCATCATATTCATTTGCATACAGGCTAGAATTTGCCTGTTTTTCGAATGTCATTGCTCAAGAGCAGTAGAGTAAATCTGCATAATACAAGAAATCACTGAAGCCTTTTTGAATAGGATGTACCTCTTTCCTCTGCTGAAATATTTCCCTCAGTAAAATGGATTAAAGCTGGGCAAAGAAATGCTTACACACACTTTTCATAAAGAAGGCAGCATATTGTTTCTGCAAAATATATGGGTGCCTAAAGAATTTGATTTAAATCTTGAAGTTGCCAATGATCATCTACCTATGCAATCCATGAGTTTTTGGACAAAAATATATAGACTCCTTATGTTTCTACACAGGTGAGTATCTTTGTAATGCTTTTTTTATGTCCTCCCCATGCACATGTGCATGTGTTAGTGGATGGGATATTACCACATGAAGTTCACCTACCCGGTTGTTTATGTGCACACTTAACTCTCCCTACCATAAATGTCTCAAATTATGATGAAAAAGGCATAATTAAAATATATATTTTTTTATGGCATGACATTAGTCTGACTAGCTCAAATATATTCTTTAAAAAAACCTCAAAACAAGCAACAAAAAAATTCCAAGCA
>VXBU01017600.1:0-30261 GCA_013400315.1 Bombycilla garrulus | reverse complement strand
TTTTTTTGTTTTTTTTTTTTTAAAGTTAGCTTGTATATATTTCAGTTCACAATATTGTTTTTAGGAAGAAAATACTCTAAGGACACAAATTATATAGTCTGATGCTATATATACTTAAAATACAGTCTCATGGATGTTTAAGAATTGATCCAAGACTTACTGATGAACTTGAACCTTACCAATTAATGTGACTTCTGTAATAGCTGGAATATAGATAAAGATTTTGTTCTTCGTATGCACACTGGGCATCTATATTATTTTTCCTTTAGATTTAGAAATCAAGGCATTTAAAGCTGCAATTTTGTGGAAGATTTTAATGCTCCAGGTAAAAATAAAAGGTGTTGAATATATTGAAGTATTTATTAACTGAGTCTGATTCTCAGAGGGTTTGCATCAGCAAGATCCACTGACTGAGCTAAAAATTTGTTCTGATATATTATGGCACAAAACTTTTTTCCTGGGTAGACCTCCTAAGACTATTTTCAAAGCCTCCTGCAGTCTGAAATTTGAGGTAGTAATATTTAAAAGACACAAAGAACTAGGAGGTGGTCAATTCTCATTTAAATGGACTACCTCATTCTATTATTTTCTCTTAATCATAATCAATCATTATTGCTGTTAATGCATTCTTAAAAGCACTTATAAAGAAGAAAAAATGTGTTATTCTATATTTGTGCTGCTCCTTGGCAATAGGAAGTTTACTCTAAATTTCTCTTACTGAAAGATTTTGGTCACATATCTGTGGCATGAAACAGATCAAACAAAATACCATGTCCAGGCTAACACCAAATAACAGAAATTAGCAAAATGTAGATTAAAGAAAAAAAACTTTGAAACAGGAGTAAAAAAAAGAGTTGTTTGGATTCCATATATTTTGTAACCCCAAAATTCTATTTCGAGAGACAAGGCCTAATTAGTTCTTACATTAACTAATGGAAAAAAGGTAGCCATGGAGTTTCATCTTTAGCCTCAGTGTGTTAGGGTTGATCATGATAAAAATTCCTATGAAATTCTTACTGTTCCTTTGTCCTATGATGAGGTGAGAATATGAGGATGCATGACCGTTGCTCATATATCTCTCAACAAGAATAATACTTTGAGGCAATTATCCATGCTCTAGCTACCATTAGCAAACAAAATAAGTAATGGGAAACTCTCCCACACTATAATCACACAGTTGTAAGGGTCTCCTCAGTACTCCTTACAAAACTGTAATTTCATAGCTGGTTCTGGTTGGGATAGAGTTAATTTTCTTCATAGCAGCTGGTACAGTGCTATGTTTTAGATTTGCTTCAAAACCAGCACACTCAATAGTGTGCTTCATGAATAATAAGTGCAAACTTATCCATAGAAATGCCTACCTCTAGGCAAAAGAGAAACATCTTAGAGTTTCCTATCTGACATTTCAAACAGTGTTTGCTTTAGCATTCAAAATCTTTCTACTCCTACTGCTATTATACAGCCACCTCTGCAGTGCTTAGTCATGCTCAGATGTGAGTGGAAGATCTTCAAGGGTAGTTTTCTGTAGTCTTAGCACTCCAAATGTGCAGATTCCCAACTAGATTTCTAATTCTGCTTTTACTAAGTAGATATGCCAGCTCTTAGCACTTTCCATTTCTAGCCTTCTTTTGTCCTGTTTTTGTGGTGAAGCATTCACCCTTTCAAATAAATTGCAAGCAGCACAGGAAGAATAAGCAAACTTTCAGACTTGAAAATAATTGCACTTTCTGACAGCCTTTGGAGTCTTCTGTATTCACACCTGTCTTTAATAAAAAATTCTAAGTAATAACGACCAAAAATAAGTCTTATTCTTCCTTCTACTCATCATATTCTTTTTGGCACTCTAAAGTAATGCACATTTTATTCACATTATTTCTCAACTAAGCAAGGTATGTAGGAACAGTAAAAACACAAAAGTGCAAGATTTTATATTTCCCTATATTTCTTCAAATATATTTCTCTATATTTGAAGATAAATTTTCAAAAAATAGAAAGGAACTTAAATATTAAATAAACATTATGAAACAGTGGAGACTACTGCACATTTATTTAATATAAAAGAATTACCATGACAAACCCAGATAAATAAATATGGGAGAAATAGTGATAATAGTGTTTATGTTAGCTGGTCCCAGAGCTCAAAAAAATCTGAAATTTGAATCAATTGCCCCCACAAAAGTCTTATTTTACATTCAATGAATTGAGCCACACAGTAGCACACATATGCACTCAGAAACATATGATCTCTTTTTTCTTGTATGGGCAAAACACAGGAACAACCATTGTTTCCTGAATCAGACTGATGGAGAGCTCTGCCAAGCATTATTTAAGCCTTGTTGAAGATTGTCCTCTGAGGACACCCTTTTCCAGTTTTGTGAGGGAGTGAGCTATATATATTGGTGTGAATATGTCAGACATCCTGTCAAGGACTAGTCAAGAATAGATTGCCTATAAAAGCAGTTCTAATACTCACTCCTCACCCTTTTCAGCCATCTACCATATGGTGTAAAGGATCTATAGACCAGAATTCAGACTGAAGGAAATTGATAAACTAAGAGCAGAAAAAATTAAACCCATTCCATTCCATGGTGAGAAGCATCTTTAAGAAGCACAACTGCATCAGTAAAGGGATATGACTCTTCTGACTAAGTGTAAACATTTGTAGATACCCACATGAGAACTTCTGTTCCTGAGCTTCATTTGATGCTTAAATTTAGGTTTCTAGCATCATTTAAGACATTAAGATAATTCTTCTAGGTTCTCTTCTGCCTCTTCAAGAATGTGTTTCTGATTCCTCTCTGCCACTCTTGGGCAGATGCTCTAGAGACTGTGATATGGATTAGAAAGCATAAGGTTAGACAATTGAATTGAGCTTCTACCTTCTTTTTATCAGTGTGACAAGATGTAGTGGACCCCAATTGCTCTTTAATAGTAAACAAAAGAAGCAAGGAATGGCCAGTTGATACGTAGTCACCCTTAGTGAATATCACAAATTCAGGTCATATGAATTCCTCTCCAGGACCTTTATGAAACCACTCCAAAAGGATATAAGCTACTTAAAAAATATGAAATAATGAATTTCAAGAGCTACAAAGGTTTGGTTTTGTTTGTTTTTATGTTTAATGTTAAGGTACTCTTAACAGAAAACAAAACTTCACCTGTTATAAATGAAATTGGTTTTTGTTTATTGAAAAATAACAATCAGCCATAGTCGTAAGGTAAAATAATTTTTAATGATGTAAATCTAAAAGTGAATTTTGGTGGACTCTCACTAACACAGAAAATACTTTTTCTCCCTTTATACATATTTTTACTCCTGTTTTTTCTAAATGCATGTTTAGATACATGATGTGAATAAAGAAAAAACACAACAGAAAATAATTTACCTAAATTATTTTGTACTATATCTCAGCAGAGGTCACTTTAAAACCCTTCAAGAAACAAAAGTAGTTCAGTTTTGATAAAAACAAATTGGTAACTACTGCAGTGAGGACAGTAAGAAAACTTAGAAGGAAAACCTCAGTGTTACAGTCTATTTATAATTTATATTCACAGATGCTAAGAAAAGTGGTGTGACAAGTAGAAATAATTACTCTGTCATCGTCACTAAACCTATTCTAACAGATGTGATACTCACAATACATCTTTTCATCATTGTAAGAATGCAATGGAAGGGGGGATTTTACTACTTGCCTTGAAGAGAAACTTCCTAACTGGTTTGCAATACAGATTTGTCTTGCACTAAGAGCTGAACTTTTCTCTTTCTTGATATACTAGTACCTTAAAATTCAAATGAATTCTTGTTTTTCTTGATTTTCAGTCTTGCAAATATTGTTCTGTCTTAGACTGCTCCACCATGGTTGTCAATCTCCAGCAGAAGAGAGACCTCTAACTCAGAGTGGTGACCTTTGCATTTGTACATAGTGTACTCCAAGCATGTTCTTCACTATTGCTTGAAAGACACAAAGAAATCGTTCAGATTTTTTTCTATAATTTTACTTTCATACACAGGCAACTTTTTAAAAAGGCTATTGAACTTTTGTTTTCAAGAGTTATGCTTATTTTCATTTATTTTTTCAGAGTTATAACAAAGCCAAATTTTTCCTTTTTTTTTTTAAGGAAATCTTTTACCAGTACAATTTAACTACTTCCAATTTTATCTCACTTGCTGTAATAATAATAATATTATAATCAATTTGGTATAATTAATGCTCTCCTAAGTTAGTCAAATAGTCAGCTGATAAAAACTGAAGTAGCTATAACCCAAAGTGATATAATCAAACCTGAAGGGAACAAAAAAACCCTTCAAATTCCCTAGGAAAGTCAAATGATTAGCGCACAAGTTTATGCTGTAGTAATCAGAGGTAATTTTGACAAACTTTGATTTTAGAAAAAGAACAATTTCTTAGCATTAACTGTAGATTTTTGGAAAGCTAGACCTACTTGACTTGATGTTTTCAGTTCTTCAAGTGATTTCACAAAGTTTCATTAAAAAAAAAGAAGCAACTTTTCAAAAAGTTCAAGCAAAAATCAAACCTTTTATGGAATTATGAAACAGTGGCCTCACAGAGAGCAGAGTTCAAGAAACTTTTCCTGGTTATTACAGTAATACGTATAGGATATGTGAAACATGAGAAGTTTTAGTTTTTAGGTGTTTTATACTTTTCAGCCACTCTATAGAAATATTCAGTGCTATCGCAGTGATCAATATCTAGTAAAAAAAACAAAAAAAGAAACTGTTATATGCAAGGCAAAAAAAAAAAAAAATATCCCAGAAATCTACATGCCTACAATTGCCTGTCCTTGACCAAAGTATCATCCCAAGAGCTCTCCACAGTGCAAACATGGATATTGACCACAAGATAAAGACATTCCTCTTCATACTGTTCTTATCTGTTCACCCAGTGGACTTCTACTGAATAATACAGTGATAGGGTCAGAAGGGAGCCGCAAGGATCATCAGTGTCCAACTTCTGTTTGGTCCTGCACGGAACAGCCCCAGGAATCACATCATATGTCTGAGTGCTCTCCAAACACGTCTTGAACTCTGCCAGGCTTGGTCCTGTGACCACTTCCCAGGGGAGCCTGTTTCGGTGCTCAACTACCCTCTGCATGAAAAACATTTTTCTAATATCCAACCTTAACCTCCCCTAACACAAGTTCAGGCCATAACCTTGGGGTCCTGTCACTGGTCACCACAGAGAAGAGATCAATGCCTGCCCCTCCTCTTCCCCTCATGAGGAAGTTGTAGACTGCAATGAGGTCTTCCCTCAGTCTCCTCCATGCTGAACAGACCAAGTTCATCCTCCCTGTGTATGTCTTCACCATCGTCAGATCCCTCCTTTAGATGCTGTCTAACAGTTTAATGTCTTATACTGTATCACCCAAACTGCCCCCAACACTTGAGATAAGTCCACCCCTGTGCAGAGCAGAGCAGGACAATCCCCTTCCTTGCCCAGCTGGTGATGCTGTGCCTGATGACCCCCAGGACATGGGTGGCCCTCCTGGTTGCCAAGGGCACTGCTGACTCATATTCAACTTCTCATCAATGAGGATCCCCAGTTCCCTTTCCACAGTACTGCTTTTCATAATTTCTAACCCCAATCTGTACATACATCATAAAATTTTACCTTATGCTAGTTTCTAACTGAAGCTATTGTAATATTCTTGTCTTTTTGCTTCCCAGAATAGTCTTTGAATAAGTAATTTTCTAGTAGGTAGTATGAGGCACTATGCTGCCAGGGGGAAAGAGTGAGTGTACCATGTGATTTACTGACAATGACCTTTACTGGTGCAAACACATACACAATGCAACATGCACTGAGGTATTTTGTGAGTATTTTCAGCTGCAGGAGCAGGTTCCCTGATACACGATGGAGGGAAAAGTGACTCTTTCTGTATCTGTTGCATCACTAAAAGGTTTCAGAAAGCTTGGGCTGCATGTACAAGGCCACAAGTCAAGAGGCGTAAGTATAAAACAGTAAGCATGAGACTGCTGCAAGTTCTGAAATATGCCAGCGAATTTGGGTTTCTGTGGAGTATTTACATTTTTATTAGCATCCAGAGAGCCGATCTGCACAATGAGTCTGGCAAATATACTGACTGCTGATAGATAGCCAGTAATTCTGAGAAACAGAAGGCACCTGGTGTGATGCTCAAATATTTGCATTTTTTATCTACTTGTTTCTTTTCTGGAACACACTGAAGATGTGTGTCCTATTGTATACAGATTAGAATCAAACAATGCTTTGAATACAACCAGAACTGATGTTTGACAGATGCTTCTTTGTGTGTAGCGGTATCTTTTGGTCTAAACCTTTCAGAGAAACTCTGCTTTTAATGACTGGCATTTTCTGTTGAGAAGGCAAATAGCATTAGTCACATTGGGCATAATTGCCTAAAACTCAGTAAACACTATAAAAACAGATCAGTTCATAACTGTCTAAATATGTAGGTGACTAAATGTATAAGCCTGTGATGATCCTGCAGTCACAAAAGTGACCATTGTAAGCATACAGGTGCCTTTTGCTTCACAGAAAGTGAAGCGCATTTGGTAATATATGCAAAGTGCTGAGGGATGATGGCAAAATTTTAGATAAAGCCAGATACCGTGAGCACAAAACTTTAAAAGAGGATATTTCCTGTCTCAGTGTCTATTCTCTTTTTCTTTTCAGAACAACACGCTCAAATTCATCAAAGCTGCTGCTAACTTGACAAACATTTTCTGAAGTAAGATCTGTAACTGCTAAACTGTGAACATTTGACTAATTGCAGTGTGGCATTAAAAAAGACAGAAATATTACAAAAAAAAAATCTTCCTTGCTATGTACAGTTGTTGTTTTTTTTAACTCATCCAAAAAGCTTATAGGCATGTAATATCTTAGATTAATTTCTAAGCTGTCTTTATGTGGGTGGACTAAAAGAAAAAAAGTGGCTCGTGTCTTTCCATAAATTGGAAGTTTATCTGCATTTGTCTGAACTGGCTTCAGGATAAAAGCCATTTTCTTTGTGAAGAGGGTAATTATGCCAGCAGCATAGAATATCCTGCTTATACTGGCATTCAACTCCAGATTTCTGTTCCCAATACCTTCAGTGAATCTTTGGGCCTTTCTGTTAACAACTTGCTTCTCAGTGGGCTAGGAAATGCTTGTCTGTCACACAAGTCTATCAAGTTCTTTGCCAAACCACATGCATACTGACAGTTACCATTTACTGATAGTTGCCATGGAATAAATACTAAACACGAAACAGTATGATCCTCATCACAACAGGCACATTGAATAGTTCAGTGCTAATGTGATCATATTTCACAGGAAGCCCTTAATTTTTGTTGTCAGGTTCCTGTCATGACCTTCCAGATAGCATAGCTGTTGTAAACCTTTCTTCTTTCTTTTGTAAACCTGGCCAGTCCTTGGATTTCTGCCATGTCAGGGGGCTGTTAGCCAATGGAACAGATGGATCACACAAGAAACAGGCTCTTCTTTACTGAGTTGGATGGTGACTGTATAAGGTAGCAGGGCTAATCAATTTACTTGCACACCCCGGGTTATACACAGCACAGGTAAACATGTAGCAGAATCATATAAATTCTTGTGCAGCAAGGTGTCAAGCATAATAATCTGTGAAAGGAAGTGTGCACTTTACAAAAGGCATATAGAACTCTAACAGCTTTAATTTAGATCACTTAAGACAGCTAAGCTTTCTAATGCCTCCCTTTATTAGGGTCCTCCTTTACTCCTGATATTTACTTTCCCCAGTTTCAAATTCACAACTCTTTTGACACGTCTAATGTGTTGGATTCCATTTCCCAAATCTCATTTCTACTGTACCTGACAGAGTCGCCTTCTTCATCTGATCCCTAATTTCTGGCTGAAACTACTGCTTCTGCAACAAAAATTCTACACTGTGACAAGATGGGAAATTTCATAATACCACAGATTTAAGGTCAAAAGGAACCATTAGATCATCTGATCTCACCTCCTACACAGCAGAGGTTATTTCATGCCAGTGTAATTTTGTTTATTTCATGCTAGTCTGTGGTCATTTTGAGGATATTAGCTTAGTTTTTGATCTTCAACCTTAATTCTACATGCCTCCATAATACTTTTTTATTTTTAATAAACTTTTCCTGGTGTAAAATCTTCAAAATTGTTATTATTTTTCACTAATATTATGAATAAAACAATAACTGTGGAATTGTGCTAATTTTTCTGTAGAGATTTCAAATATTCTGGTAATCCACACTGCTCTATGACACCTAAAGGACAAAATTCTAATCGATAGAATCTATTCTTGGGTGTTAGTCATAAAGGACATATTGAGAAATAAACAAAAAGAAATCCACAATTTAAAAGTCAGGAGAAATAAAGCAGCTAATCACTTCTATTTTTTTTTTTTTTTAGTTTATTTCAGTCCACCCACACAATATCTAAAGACAGCTGAGAAATTCAGCTGTAATATTAAATGCCTGTACGCTTTTTAGATGAGTTTAAAAGCAACTGTGCACAGTAAGGAGATCTTTTTTGTGTATTTCCATTTTTTAAATTCTACAATGCAATTAGTCAAGTATGCACATCAGTGAAGTCACTTGAAGGCATACTTATGGAGGAAAATGTGATTTTGAAATTCTTCACTGCTTGTTTATGTATTAGTTTCACACCTGTAGAGACAGAACTCTCACTCTTCTGCAAATTAGTATGTGGTCATTAATTCTTTCATATTAACACTATAAGATATAGAATTCAGTTAAAATTATGTTGATACTTTATGAACTGGTAACCAGTAAAACCCAAATTTGACTTGTTTCCAACTGCCAAAATATGAGGTACTGAAAACACTAGCCCAGAAAATGTGTATGGATTTTCTAGAATTAAATCAATATGTATGGATACTGCATGTGCATAAATTTAAGTTCCAAAACAATTTCATGTAAGAAAGACTATGGAAATAAATCTTCCATAAACACCATTATGCTTGAAACAGGAATGACATTTTTTATATCAGGAAAACAGTACAATAACCTTTTATGACATGGCAACTTTCAGGAATACTATACTTAGATATAGTAGGTACATAAAATCTGTTTTGCAACTATCTAATTCTCAGTTTTCTATCCTGGTCTGGATGAAAAAAGGAGCAGACCTGTTTTGTATCCCAATTACAAATGTTTTGAAACTCTTAATATGTGAATGCTAAAATTATACTTATCTATAATAATTACTGAAGTAGGTCATTATTTTATCTTCTATACCCAAGCAGTCATCAAAACCCAAAATCACATATTCCCAAGCAAGCGGTTCATGTCAGTATTTCAGTTTGACTTTAGTCTTCTGGAAGAACAGGTGTAAGGGAGCAAAAGCCCCATTTATTTGAAACTGCACAGTCGGGTAACCATAAGTATAACCATATTTGTGAGATAAGCAAATACATAAATAATTCCAAGGAAGTTTCACATGTTGAACAGAAATATAGAAATTTGGTACTTTGATGTCTACTATTACCTTGTGATTAAGGGGATAAAAAACGATGCATCCAAATTGGTCCCCTAATTCAGAAAACAACTTTTTGCAGACAAGACACATGATCATTTTAAAGATGACTGAGGGAAATTCTAAAAGATAAAGACATAGAAAAGAATTAGGAAAAAAAAGGAAACTCAAGGTAGAACACAAAAATAGAGCATCTGTTCCATTTTTTAAAAATATTCACATGGTTCTACTTTTCAAAATATTTTAGTAGACATAAAAAGATATTGGCATCTTTTAAAAATCAGCAGAAAACACCTTGTTGGGAGAAGGCTTGACAAACTCAACTCATTTTTTTTACTAGACAGCTACTCATAAGTGTGCATGGAAGCAACAAGGGAAAAACACTGTCAGAAAAGTTTCAGAAAAATAACCACAACAGCTTACGTCAAGGGTTACTGGGATGTAAGTAAAAAGCAGACCACTGAATTGTGGATAGAAGGGTCCTTAGTGTTACAAAGATTAAGGCATCTGTGACATTGTGCACCAATCCACTAGTTGATTTCCCCAAGGGAATCACTGTTGTTCAGGACACTGGCCAAAGACACTGCTCTCTCAGCACTAAGTTTTGTAACATGTTCTGTCATCCAGGGCAGTCTGCCCACCCTGTAATCTGCTCTAGGCTACTTCAGAGCTCAGAGATCACTTTGGATGTAATGTACACTCTCTGCTTTTTATCCTTTTACCAGTATACCACAATATGGTTATGACCATGGAGAGACTCGCACTGTAGCAGTTACAAACAGGGATAAGATAGGATGTAATGCTGAACATAATATTCCAGAATCTGACAGTAGCCAACTGACAAAGATGCAATACAGTGGGAGATGTACTTAAGGGGAGCTGTGTACTTGCTATATACTGTTAGATGTTGTGCAGTGAGTCATTTCAGCATGAAGGATGCCGTGATATGCCGTTGTGCACCACTGCTGAGATTCATTCAGCAACTTCTGCGCTACTTGACAGAAAGAAGTTTTAGCCTTGCATACATGTTTCTGCACAGCTCCCACTTGTCCAGCAAAGTCTCATACATTTTGATCATAATTGCTAATGGATTCTGCTGATCTATGCCTTCAACAAGGTATCTGAGTATTATCTTCCACCACTCTACTGTCATTTCCATACTTCATGTCTGGGACATACTAAATTTACACTTTCATCTTCCTAGGTGGGCACTGCTCATATTGGGACATTACCATTATTTAACACACTTGCGGATTGTTCTGCCAGGGTTCATATGCNGTTTCCTTAAGCACTGCTTTTTATGGCTTAGGCGGGGCTTTGGCAGTTGTCCAATCCAGGTAGCTCCAGGGGTGGGGTGATGTTCAGGGAGTCCAATGAAGTGTCCTGGTTCAGAACATTTCCAAATTGGGAAAGAATGCCCAGGCTCCCCCACCCCCCATGGGGAATAAAGACAGCTCCACACCTCTTCCTGGCCTGGGCACTCCGCCTGTGGGAGGTGCTACAATGCAACATATATTTAGTATGTCACAGTCTTCGGAGCCACGCAAGTCCTTGAGGTTGGCTATGGGTGCCATGCCCATGGGTACCTATGACGTAACCACACCTTGACTGGCAGTTTCACATCCTTGATACCTGTTAAATGGTCAGAACAATCTGCCTAGCTTCCCACCGGATGACTTGCTATTTTCTGCCTAATTTCCCATTGTATGTCTTGTCAGCTTCCTGATAAATTATATTCGGTAAAAGAATATATGTAAAACATCTAGACATAGGCTCAATTACATATTGCCTTATTTACTCATCTTTTATTTCCTATCTTTTTCCCTTCCTGGCAGTGATGACTTCAGTCCATTCTATATAAAGTTGCTCACATTTTCTGCTTCCCTGTGCATTTTCAATGCCTTGCTTGCATTGACCTCACAGGTTTTATCTACACTAGGCAATTAAAGTGCCTTCAGTCATGTCCTTACATCTTGAGGTGAAGCTATTGAGTTTATCTTATTTCTGGCAACAGCCCATTATTTATTTGCCATTTATCTCAAGATTTTCAGTGGTAATAATGAAAAATTTTTGTACTTCATAGCATATGCTTGTTTTCTCTACTCAATTCCCTTTGGAATTTCCTTCAACTTCTGATCCTTAGTGAAGATACATGCTGCAGTTGCTCCAAGCTGAGAACACCTTGTAGAGGAGGAGAGGCCTTGCTACATCTCTAGAATATGAGGACAGGGTTGAGAAGTATGACCTAGCTTCAGGGTCAAGGAGGAGAGAAGGAGGGGAGGAGAGAGGGAAAAGAGAGCAGAGGTGGATGAAAATGACCTTTCACATCCTGTAATTAAAGTGAATTTTATTTTTTCTGATGTAATTACAGTGATATGTCAGGACTGACCTCAGAAGTGACAGACTGACTTATGATAAAGCCAACCTGAAGTTCATTTGGAACAAATATATTGGGGTCAAAAAATGTAGCTGCAGAAAAAGATAGCTTATACTAGTTTTTCTTTTTTTCTAGAACTCCTTTGTTTCTGTCCAGTGGGGAGAAAAGTTGGGGAGATTTTATCAAAGTCTATAAGCACAGAAGGTAGAGTGCAAAGGGGATGGTGCTAGGCAATTTTCAGAGTGATGACAGGACCAGAGGCAATGGGTGCAAAGTGAAGTATGGGAAGTTCCCTCTGATCATCAGTGACAGCTTTTCTTATGGTCATGATGACCAGGTACATGTTGCTCACAAACACTGCAGTGGCCATTCTTAGAAAGAGTCAAAATCCTTCTGGGCATGGTCATCAGCAACTGCCTCTATGTCACCCTGCCTGAGTAGTAGGTTTGGATGAGATGACCTCTAGAAGTTCCTTCCAACCTCATCTATTCTGTGATATTTAGATCACTGTGATGTAATTACTCAATTAGAAATCTAAAGATGTTTCCTTCCAAATTCAAGCATTTTGCAGTACCATCAACTATTTTGAGGTAATTGCAGTCAGTTTCAAGTGAATAGCAAAAAATCCCCCAAAACTACCTTCAATGTATAGAAGCTTATATAAATCATGTAATAGGTATCCTTAATTTGACATTTCATTAACTGAGTACTTCATTATTTGGCATTATGCTAGACAGCCTTAAGACAGTTTTCTGAAAGCTCAGAGTTATTTTCTCCATCATAAAATGTTCCAGTCAGTAGCTTTAATGTTTGCTTAATATTTTTATAATTCATCATTGCACTCCTAATTACAAGTAATATTAAAGCAATCAAAACAAGTGTAGTAAAGGGTGAACTATGCAAGATATTCTGTCTACTGATAGATCACATAATTTTCAAATAATGAAAGTGACGGGATTCCTAACATGAAACTGCCACATACATTTTATAAGTAAGAAAATATTTAGATTGGATTCAGATTTTTACTACTGTAGAAAATAAATCTGATTTAAAAAGGCATAAAGTTTTCAGCCTGTCTGGAAAGAAGATTTTTTTTTTAAATTAGGGTTCAGTAATAATTGAAATAGTTGTTATTTGCTATTGTTTAGTGATTTCATCAAATGCTCTTAAAAACTACTGTTGAATAATATTAATTTTTAGAAAGTTATCTTATTTTACAGATGGAGAAGTTATGGTGGACAGTCCTTTTGTTTTTCTAAGAGTCACACCGAAAGATACATTATAATGCTAGGAACAAGACTTGGACTGCCTTGGTGAAGTCAATAATGTTATGTTGTAATAAAATGCAAAAAATCTGTGAAGTGTAATTGTGCCAAAATGTCCACATGCTACTGCTAAACTTGTATTTTCACCAAGTTAATTTTCGCTGTAGAGGATTCTTGGTACTTCTAAAAGACTGTACACATACATCACAAATTAGAAATTAAATTCCTAAAGGTTTCTAGATTTTTGAGAAGAAACTTGACTGACAAGAATTACAAACAAAAGTGAAATATTTCTGTTACATATCTTTTGCAAGCTGAAATTATGAGATTTCTGTTTTGCAAAAATTTGGGCTTTTTTGATGTCTCTAACAATGGTTGTGAAATTTTACATACAATCAAATAACTTCATTTCTGCAATGTTAGAACTCTGTTTAATAACAGAATCTAACTATTTCTGCAGGCAGAAAATGAGAAAGAGGTAGTGCATTTCAGTTTTGCAAGCATAATTTTAAGTAAAATATTTAGTATTGGGATATTGATAAGTACAAGACTGTTTAAATTCCACATCGTATTTTTGGGAAGAAAAGCAATGTTGATATTGTAAGGGTGCTAACAACAAAATTAATGCCAGATAAACATCACAGGTGTGATAAAATTATATTTAGAAATGTGAATGCAAAAGTATTAGTGCATAATTATTTTAAAGATTCACTTTAAGCAGCATTCAGCTGCAGTACCTGTGCATTGCAGGACCCTAACAACTATTTTGCTTAGATAGGTACCCTCATGGTTTTTGTAAAACAATGTATTTTGTGTCTCTCCTGATGAGTAAATGTTAGAAAAGTGATAAAAAAATCATGGTTTTTGATGAATATTTTTCCAGATTTCCACAGAAATCTCAAATAGAAATGCAAATCAATCAACCTTTTATTCCATCCATCCATCCATCCATCCATCCATCCATCCATCCATCCATCCATCCATCCATCCATCCATCCACAGAAAAGAGACAAAATAAGCGGTTTCTGGAAGTGAATAAAGAAACAAGGCTAGCTCTGCTACTCACTTCTGTTACAACTTAAAAATTATATATGATTTGGATTTTACAATGAGATTGCTTGTTTTTGCAATAAAAAGTTGATGTTATTAAAAATTGGGAAACTGCATTGATAGTCTTGATTTGTTCACTTCACTTAGATCTGTAAATACCTTCACTGCAAGTTGAACACATTTAACATTAACTTTTCAGTTTTCATAATAAAATAGAGATCATTAGTGGTTATTATTTGATAGACATAAAATAAACAAATTTAAATAAATAAATAAATAAATAAACAAACAAACAAATAAATAAATAAATAAATAGATAGATAAAATTATTGCCTAAAATATTAATTTCCAGTAAAATATATTTTTACATTATTTAATAATTTGTCATTATAAATTTTTATTTTCTTATTAAAAAATAAAATCTTCATAAATTAAAAGAAGATACCTTTGGAAAACTAACTTCTCAATCTCTATAAGCTGCAATAATTACATTCTAATTAGCAAAAAAATCTCTGAATTCCCTGAAATATTGATATGCAATTATGTTACTACACTTGCTTTTACTGTCAATTAAGAA
This sequence comes from Bombycilla garrulus, assembly GCA_013400315.1. NCBI lineage: Eukaryota > Metazoa > Chordata > Aves > Passeriformes > Bombycillidae > Bombycilla > Bombycilla garrulus. The sequence continues at coordinate 15,504 of VXBU01017600.1, read as the reverse complement.
GGGATTTTACTTAAAAAAAAGTTTACCTAACTGAAGCTCTTCAGATTTTCTCCTGACTTAACTCAGAAAATTGCATTAAAACATCAGAATTCAGGACTCAGTCCTAAATTTTATGTGTTGCAACACACACTTTTATCTTAAACACTAGTGAAAATGCTTGTTCCTGGAATTAAAATTATGAAGAATCCATGCTCAGAAGCAGCCAAGAATACAAAATAGAATAGTAGAAATTATATTGAAAGGACTTGGAGAATATTTCTATGCCACTACACATATTTGTGGTAATCCATGTTCTGATTAGTGAGAGCAGATATAGTCTCTTTCCCCTCTTGCTATAGCTGAAAAATACACATATGTGGAAAAAGTGCATATTCTGTTTCTACTATGATCCTATTTTTCTGTTGTCATCCAGTTTTGGAGGCAGGGTTCTAAGTTAGACAGACCTTTGAACCAAGCTCTTATGTCTGCTCTTATGCTGTGGTGTTCTTTTCTGATCTTATGATCGAACATTGAGCAGTTTGTTCAACAGCAACACAGAAGATGACAACACCAATCACAGGGAACATAAAAAAGGAAAAGATACAGATAAAATTCTATTGGTTTTTAGTCATTGTAAGATTAAAAAAAAAAATAATTAAAACTTCTTGGGAAAAACCTCATGAAGTTTAAATGTCATTTATAACTTGATGAGTCAAATTTAAGTTTTTAATAAATAACATTTCCAGTCACTTAATTCAACACCTCAAAACACCATTACAAAAATACTATGTTTTTTTGGAAATCATGAAATCTATCCTTCATATTAGGAAAAATAGGCAGGGAAATTTGATCACAGAGGAAAATATAAAATTAAAAAATGGAAAAGTCTTTTTAAAAATTAAAATGAAGAATTACCTAACTAAGTAAAGCACAAATTAATAAAAAATAAAATTAAACCAACCCAAAATTTTCCCTGAAGAGTCCAAATTACAGATTATAAGAAAATGAAGATCCTCCTTACAGTGCAAATCAGATTTAATGGTGACAATATTGTCAGTATTTTAAAGTACTTTTGTAGCTGTGTGTGGGAAAAGTCTGGGTGTAAAATTACATTGTAATAAAGAGAGATTGAAGTCAGTATGGCTGACTTCCTACACACAATCAATGAGACAAAACTCAGATTGCAGCTTGTTAGTATATCACTTTGAATAGGTTCCTCCAGTTGTGAGAGATTGAAAAGTTAAAGGTTAATTACTCACTCAGTCATCCCCAGGGGCTTTGTTGGGGCCAGGTTTGCACCACCCAGTTGAGGGGGATGAGGAGAGGTTTGGGGGTTCGGTGCCAGACCCTCTGGTGTGAACAAGAACAGCCCAGGTGCAGGGGGGTTGAGCAGCACTGCTGGAGGATGACCAGGACAAACTGACCCTTGACAAGCTGGGTGTGAGCCAGATAAGGGAAGAGGCCCTTAAGAACCAGATCCTATAAAGTGAGAAAAGGCTTTTTATCATGCCAGTGTTCTCCCTCCTGATAAGCCTCAGATGCAAATCTCCCCCCCAGGAGAGGGGCCTGGGCATTCCCACCAGAACCTGAACATATCTTAAGCCATTGAACTTCTGCCCACTGACAGACCAAGACTGGGCCTACTACTTAGACCAAGGGGCTTCTACATTGCTACAATCAAGTCTCTGGATGCATGGGTGGTGATATTTTTCTCCTCTGCTATCTACTCGTATCCTTTCTTTTTCTTCCTTTTTCTTCCTTTCACCTATAAACTTTCCCATGTGGTATTTTTATACTTTTGTATTGTTATACTTCTACAAATAAGACCAAACTGGTTACATTCTTCCTTTCCCTTGCAGCCAAAATTTTATAAAATAAACTTGCCATACACACACACATATATAAACACTGATCGTTCAGTGTTATTTCCCACTAATCTGCCCCAAGGGATCTATTAGTAAGAGCTTCAGTTGCCTGCTTCAGGGCCAGGCTGTAACACCACTCAGATATTGTCACTGGCAGTCCCCAGACCTTAACCTGCTACAATTTTATTACCAAAGAGTGTGATTCTGTAATCTGTTACTGGGAGACCTTTAGAGGTGCTGGCAGTCTCTGGCAGGGGTAAGAGGTCAGGGTAAAAGAGTGGAGACCTGGGAGGGGGTCTCACTTGTGATGTGTGACCAAGAATAAGACCATCAAATGACCCTCCAATCCAGCAGGACTGCTCAGTGAAGAGTCTCCATAGTGGGATGCTGACAGACTGATAGGGCATAAATGTCTTGGCTTTCCATTAGGTGCTGGCAGCCTAATCAAACATTAAAGGTTGGAGGAAATACCCCCTTTTCATCTAAAACTGTGAAATATGGGGGTTTTTAAATTCCCACTCCTGAAAAAAAATTTAGTAAGAAAAATATAATTTGCAAGGTTTCTTTGTTTTTTTTTTTTTTTTTTTTGTTGTTGTTGGTTTTTTGTTTGTTTGTTTTGTTTTTGTGGGAAGGGTTGTTTTGGTTTTATTGGGTTTTTTTATTATTATTAATTTGTAAGTCAGGATTCATCCCCTGGTTTAAATGAAAATTGAGTAAATAATATGAAGCGAATAATTTATACGATCAGGGTATAATTTATCCTACCTGTCTCAGACGCCTATTTTAGAATGAGATTAATTTAATTTTAGATGTAATTGCTTGTCTCCATTGGTTAATGAGGAAGTTTGATGACTAAACATTAAGTGTGGAATTAATGTCATTTAACTTTACGTATCTATACTGTATAGAAGAGAATATCTGGAAACTCCTTTGTAGAAACTGAATTGATATAAATATATTTAGGGAAAGCGTGTGTGACAATTTAATAATCTGTTCTAGTTTTAGCTGGGATAGAGTTAGTTTTCTTCATAGAGGCTAAAGAGGGGTAATGTTTTGGATTTGTGCTGAAAACAGCATTGGTAACAAAGAGATGTTTTCATGATTGCCGAACAGAGCTTACACTGAGTAAAGGCCTTTTCTGCTCCTCACACCACCCCATCAGTGAGGAGTCCAGGAGTGCACAAGAAGCTTATCTGGATGAGACACCTGACTCCAAATGGCCAAAGGGCCTTTACCTTGTGGCATTATGGTCAGTGAACAAAGCTGGGGGAATCCGAAGGAAGAAAGTGGGTGTTCAGAGCGGTGTCGTCTTCCCAAGTAACCATTACTTTTCCTGGAGATGCCTGAACACCTGCTTGCTGATGGGAAGTGCTGAATAAATTCCTTATGTTGCTTTTCTGTGCACTCAGCTTTTGCTTTCCCTACTAACCTGTCTTTATCTCAACCTACAAGTTTTCTCACTTTTACTCTTCTGACTCTTTCCACCATTCTGCTGTGGAGGAGTAAGTGGCTGTATGGATCTTAGCTGCCTACCAAGGTTAATCCACAAGATAACCTGTTTTAAAAAGAGATGAATTTCACTTCACTTACTATAAACAATTTCTAGATAGCCATCACAAATGTAGATAACTTCATACATTAATTTTTCTAAGGTCTTTCCCTCTGTAAGAACTTAATGAAATTCCACCCACACTTCTAGAGAGGTAAACTTAGAATTTAATAAAACACTTTCAAGTGGATTAAATGTGACTACACTTGTTGCAAATCTAAAAGAATAAAAATGTTACAGATTTTATGATTTAAAACATCTTTTTTTGTGTACATTCTGATTTAACCAAAGTTATCTGGTTTCTCTAATGGACTTGTTGCAGGATGCAGAACTCAAAACTTCTCAACCAGTGACACCTGCTTCCTCTATTTCCGAGATTTAATTCCTAATGCCTTGAAATTCATTCAATACTGCAGGGGTCCAAATTAATTTTACTCATCTGATTTTTGTACTGGAAGTTGGTACTGCTCACTATATTTTGCCTCTCTGTTTAGTGTATTCTCCTTGTATCTTTTTTTTTTTAAAGAAAGATATCCCACATTTTTTGACACATTGTTATCAATATTTCAGATATTTTTATTGAGAAAAGAGGGGATTGTTGGGAGGAAAGGGCTAAATGTGGAAGAATAGTGAGGAGGGAGTGGATTCACTCAAGCGACCTTGCAGCTGGGAATGATAAGGCCTGGAGAATATCAGTGTAGGAAACTACATATTATGCCTGCTGCTGTTTATCCTTGGTCTATTTTGAGAAGTAGAATTTCTGTGTAGAGATAACAGGTGTTCACAGAGACTTTGAGGCCTTCTCCCTGTCTGCTTAAGCTCCCTGTTGGGAGAGGCATCAAAGCAAGAAACATAAAAAGCACAAGGCACATCACAGCATGATGGTAAACTATGCGTGCACAAGCCTTTTATAAATGGGTGCCACCAGCAGCCCTGCCACCCTTTAGGATTGAACTGAGCCTGACGGGGCCTGCATCCTCATTTTTTGTGTCTCACTGTCTCCCAGTGCTGTTTCAGGATCCTCCAGCCAGGAAGGTAATTAAATATATTTACTCTTTGCATTTCAGCTGTGGGTTTTTGTTTGTTTTTTTTTTTTTTCACCATCAAGTCACCTGCATGTGTTGATTCATACAGGGATATTAAAAACACCCAAAAACCCATCATCCTTCTGTAGAGCTATAGAGTACAAAACTAATCTGTTCTAAATCTAAGATAGTTATAAATTCTTTAGAGGAACAGCCACTGAACTTAAAACTGGTTTGTTATGAAGTTGGACTTCTGGATTCACCACTGAGCTAAAATAAAAGCCCACCTTTTTTGATTCCCATTTTTAAAACAATAGAAAAAATGCTTTGTGTGAGCCTGCGCCCATACTTAACTACAAAAAGATTCTAGGAGAGCAGATAGGTAACCTAAATGACCGTCCTCTTATTTTAAAATGGATAAATTTAAGGAAGAAACTCTCCTAATTGTTCTCCACAAAAACTCAATTAGAACTTTAGTGAAAAATGTAATTTTCTGCCTCACATATTTAATCTCATACTTTTGTTTCAATCATCCCGAGAGATTTCTGAAATTTCTTAAACTGGGATACAATTACTCAATTTTCAGTATTTTCAGTGAAAATTGATTTTTCATATCATATTCTAAGCACAAAGCAAGTGCTTTAAGTGAAGCTATACCTAATCTAAAGAACCTGTTCTCTTAAAAAGTATGTCTTTTAACCCATTATGTCTTTTTAAAATACATTAAGAAAACTACAACAAATCAGTAGAAAAAATTCTCTTCAGTAGAAAAAATTCTCTATCTGTAATACTGTGGTACGGACATCCTATCTCAGAAGCAGGACACACTTTAACAGTATAAGGAAAAGCACCCTTCCCATAACATTGTCTATTACTGTCATCAGATGGCAGTCATCTAATATTGTGGGTTCAAGGGAAAATATGCATTAAGGTTTGGGAAATTCTCTACCTATACTGGAAGAAATAAAAGAAACCTGGAGAAAGGCAGAACACTGCATATTAATTATTTACTTTAAAGCTAAATGAAGCTGAGGGCACCTGTCCTTTCCCACCTGAATACCACAGTCTGCAACAAGTTGCAGAGATGAACAAAGACGGGCTCAAGGGTGACTGAACTCCTTTGAGTTTTGAGAAGACAGAAGTGAGCTGAAGCTTCCCAGTGAGAGAAAAGGTGAAGATAAAGGGTATAGAAATCCTATTAAGAAGACCCAACAAGTCTGGCTAGATAAATAGAGAAAGATCAGTAAGACAGAGCAGAACTGACGCTGAAAAAGCAAGATGACACAGTAAAATAAGAAGAGGATACAGAAATGTACTTCTACTACATGTGTAAGAAAAAGGGGATGTGGGGGATTCCTCCAAGAGGTATATTTATTCAACATATGAGGTACCTATTCTTTATGGTTGATGTTAGCACTTATGAAGAAAATCAAAAGCATTAAGGCTGAACACTGACAATAAAGTATTTTTTTTCTTGAAGCATAAATCATTAACCACAGCAAACAGCAAAACAAAACAAACTATGGTTTAGAGACATGAAATTTTCCTCAAATTTTTTGAAAAAATTCTGTTTTAATCAGTTTATAAAATTATGCAGAGATGAACAGATTTGGCAGACATAGAGCATTGTGTTCATTGCTTCTTTTTTGTTCTGTGTATTTATCATCAAAACTGCTAGATATCCTAACTCTAGGAAATGATTCAGCTTTCAGATGAAGATAAATTACTGTGTATGCAGCAGAGAAAGAGAATGAATTAAAATGCAAATAACGGTTCCATGATGAAATATGCTAAGTTGACTTCTAAATAATTTGCTTACTATTCTGCCTTCATTCTTTGTAAGAGTAGTTTATTATTTTCTGTCCTCAAAACCTGAAGGCATAGCAATGTTCAGGCATTCTGAAATGAATGAACATTCTTTGTTTGAACAAACTACTGTTAATCTCCTGCTTCAGTGATAATTTGAAATTATTGCAGTTTAACTGTTTTATCCTAAGAATCTTCTCAACAGAGAGAAGTTAGCATTAAGGCTTTGTTTTTTTTTTTTTTTTTTTCCCATGGCTTTGAAATTTGGTATTCACCATTTTACAAATAAAATTAAGAAAAAAACGCAAACTACATTTTCCAGAAATTTCTTGAGTTTCAGGTATCAATCCTCCTGTCTCTATTAGGGACCGGATCTTCATCAGTCACTTAGGAGCCTGGATGTCCTCATGTAGAATAAGTTGACCAGGAGCCAGTAGTGCATCCTGGCAGCAAAAAAAGCCTAACTGGGCTCTTTTAGCAAGAGTATAGCCATCAGATCAAGGAAATTATTATTCTGCTCTATTTGACCCTTGTGAGACTGCCTGGAATAATGCATCCAGTTTTGGACTCACAGGTACAGGGAAAATGTCAGTGAATTGGAGAGACTCCAGCCAAAGGATACCAAGGTGCTCAGGGGTTTAAAGCATAAAATGTGTGAAGAGAGGCTGACAGAGCAGGAATTGCCCAGACTGAGGAAGAGAAAGCTGGTGCAAGGAGCTCACATTATTCTACACCAACTTAAAGGAGTGATGTACACCTGATGGAGTCAGACACTTGTCTTACACATGCAGCAAAGGCACAAGAGGCAAAAAACCCTGTAGCTGCAAAAAAGGAAAATTCCTACTGGATACAGACATTCTTCCCAGTGAGAGGTTAAGCACTGGGACAGCTTACTTCAAAAGCTTGCAAAATTTTTGTCTTTGAAGATGTTCAGAACTCACCTAGATAAGGCCTGAGCTAATATTGAAGTTGCTACTGCTTTGAGCAGGATGTGTCACTAGGTGACCTTTGGAGGTCTCTTTCAACCTCCTTTTTTATATGATTTTATGATTCTTTCCATTTTTAGTCTACTTCATCACTTTTTTTCATTAAAGTAACCATTTTGAAAGTCTTATCTGTAGTCTCTGTATGAGTATGTATGTGTATGAACCTATGATTATATATGTATATATGTACTTTATATTCAGAGACATAATGAGCAACTCACTAATTTTCCAGAAGGTAAAGTAAATTCTGTGAAGATAAAAACCAAAAATGTGCATAAGCTGAAATGGTGCTTGTGTTAGAGCAACCATTAGGGCTGCATAATGATCTATCCCTACTGCATGACTTGGACAAACTGTAGCTCAAAACTAAATTAATCTTTCCTTACATATTAAGCTATAAATTAGCTCTTTAACATTTAAAACCAGCACATGGCTTATAAGAATCTGAAAAGAAGCAAAGGAAAGTATATAAATTTTTAGGATATCAAACTTCTTCCTAAGATATTTCAATGGATCTTTAGGACCCAGTTCTAATGTCACAACTGCATGAAAGCAGAGCTATAAAGTAAGGAAAACTATTAAGAGCATGTTAGTTTCTGCTTGCCACTCGAAAATGAGGATAGGTGGTATTATTTCAATATCTTTCTTCCTCATGATTGCTTGGCATTCTTTTCTTATCAGTTTGCACCATTGCTTTCCAAAATATATTTTATATACATAACTGGATGCTGAGAAAGCAGACCTATTTGCTCCAAAATAATCCAAGATCTTTGACAAAATATGTGAACAAGTCACATGCCTTGAGGAACTTACCTAAATTAGCCTTTACTTAATTTTTTAATATTTAGATATAGTTTACTTCCATATAGAATGATAAAGTTAGAGACTACATTTTATGAAAACATTTAATATCTTCTTTTATTAAGTTCTTTTTATCAGGCCTTTAATTAGACTTCTTTTGTTAGGTCAGAAACTATGTTTTAAGTTTCAAAGGCTGTATATTTGGTTGCTGTCATTCAAAGTTGAACCTATGTTAAGTATTTATGTATTCTATTTATATTATATATCCTACATTTCTTGATCATATTTTTGTCATGACTTCTAAAATATATTAATTTATGTTTAATAAGAAAAGAAACAAAAAATATATGCAGGAGTGATTATAGTATCAGATAACATTCAGAGGTGTTTAAAATTCTCATCCAACCATAAATAAATATAATTGAATGATTATATGATTTCAAAGTTTTTTGAATATGATGAAGTGTGCATACTTTCAAGAGGTTGCAAAAAAGCCCCACTGTTATGCAACAATGAAAGAGAAAGCTATTTATTTTTTAGAACTTTTGAAAAAGTATCAGAAATCATTGTCTGTTTCTTTATTTTACCATAGAACTGATGAAAACTTATTAATTTGAACTTTATCATGTACCAAAAAGTTAGGTGTCTGTAATGACAATGTGTATGCCAAATCTTTGGTGAAAGTCTTAGATACAATTCCAAATGGTCAAATTACTTATCACCCCTGAGAATAGCAGCTTCTGCTAGAAATTAAGGAAGAAACTGAGCTATAGAGCTGCTGACGCCATTCTAAAATCACTCTGTATCTACCTGTAGGAGTAATTCTGACTTCAGATGCTTTGTGCCAGAGTTGCAAGGCCAACTTATTCCTTGTAAAATCTTTGACTTTCTGTGAAAAAAATAATTATTCTTTAACTATTTTAGTGATTCAGCCTTTTATATATGTTAAGTTTGTTCAAATTCCATTAGAAAGGGAGAGAGATTTTCTCATTATGGGCCATAAAAGCTGTCAGTTTTTTGACAATTTAATCTTGAATAGAAGTAAATAGTATGAAAATTTTCTTTATGACTTTGATACCCTGCTACATGTCAGTTTGATAGTGTTCTACAGCTGTTTCAAAAATATATGTAAATGGGTACTAAGGTACATATTTCTACAAGTCACAGAGACTATAACAGAAATCTAAACAAAAATTACCAAATATTTTTCCTGCTATTTACCTTCAGTGAACATAAAGAAGTGCNAAAAAAAAAAAAAAGTCTGTTTTGCTTTTTTGCCTTGGATAAAATAAGGTGATCCTAATATTTACTGTGTTTCCTATAGTTACTGAAAGGGTGAAGTCATGTACAATATGTCCTCTAAGGAAATAAAATACTGAAATTCAACATGTATTAGCATAAGTACATTCATTTTACATGGGTGAATTCTGCTGTACTTAATGTTGTATTTATGCTTCCAAAGTGATATATAAACTCTGTAAAAAAAGTTTGTGTGACTAATGTTCCCTGAACATTTGCGCTTACAAAATGCGTGCATCAAAATGTGTGTAGGTGTGTTTAAAGCTACCCAAATGCTTTTGATGGGCAAAGACCTTGCTAAAATTAATGCTTTGACTCTTTAATAGTGTTCCTGAACACAAAAACACATCCAAGCATGGAATTAGAGACATATATTAATACGTTTGAATGCAAGCACAGAGTTTCATACACTGCATTACAGGAGACAGCATAACAGCATTTTCAGCCATTTTCCATTTCAAGAATGACAGTATATGCAGGGACATAGATTCTAATATAATGCAGACTGCTATAAATCCACTGATTTCAATGTTAGTTTGTGAAAGAATTCTTAGCAAATTCACCTCACATCTGCATCTGAGCATAGGCACAACAGATGAATGCCTGGGGCAGTGGGTGGATGGAAGCAGCAGAAGCACCATGCAGCTGTTAAGATCTTTGCCTATTCCAGTGCCCTGGAAACCCTGTTCAACCACTGCCTTTGCATTTAGAAAAGGGAATGAGTATACACGTTTTATTAGAGACAATTTTCCCTGTACTTTCCTCATTTATTTTCCTAGTGATCCATCCCAGCTCATTCATTTCTGTACAGCAGCCTTAGTCTCAGTTTCTGATTACTGGGGCAGCAAAATATTGTTCTGTCTGTGACACTGGGAAACTGTTGACAGTTTGTGAGTACTCTGTCCTTTTTCTTTGATGCAAAAGCTGCCTCAAAAAACCCTTTTGGTGTGACATATGACACTTCTGCTAAGAAAGGTAAGGAATATACCTCCTCTTCTACTTTAAAAATTTTGTCATGAGAGTTAATTCCCCAAAAAACTGACTCCTTCATATCCCAGCTGTTAGCACCTTGTCACTAATTTCTGGAATTATAGTATTATTTTACCACAACACTCATGTTAATTATCAACTTATTTTCAAATTTATAACATTCTCCTTCTCAGTTTTTTTTTTCTTTTTCTTTTTCCCCAGAAGCATTCAGTTTTCAGAGGCTTCTGTTTTCCTGCTTTCTTTCTGTTATTTCTTAGGACTGAATCTTCTTTAAATCATGGCACTGCAAAATATATGATTTTATTTACATAGGCCCAAAACAAATATGCATTTAAACACATGGGTAATTCTAGGCACTGGTACAGTCCCACACGAACCTAAGAGATTGTTCGCAATGGTAGATGATTGCTACAATAGCAATTGCACCTTTGAGCAAGATTTCTGGAAAAAGATACAGTGAATAGTTAAGCCACTTTGAGTGGCTCATAGAAATGCTTAAGTTACTTAGTGTCTCAAAGCCCAGATCTGTGAAATATTTTGATTCAGACCACATGCCCCAGAGGCTGATGCTCAGTAAGTGTCAGACTTTATTCTGTCAAGGTAATTATTCATTTGTTTTACAATACTGCCCCAGTATGATTGTTGTTACCTATGGACTATTTTGTCTCACAATGACTAAATGGTGGTGTAGCAAAAAATGACAAAGGTTCTGAAAGAAGCATCTTCTAAGGCAATGTGAGGGGAAAAAATTACAATGTTTTTATTTTTAATCACATTTCTAGGACTTGTTAGTTTAAGCTTGTCTTTACATTCAAAGGTCAGTGGCTCTGCTTTCCTTGAGTTACTCAAGGATTTCACAATGCCCTAGATACATACGGTGCTTGTATTATCTGGTCATATGAAAAGTATCAGAAGTTAACCGAGCCCACGTAATTTCATATGCAGATGATTTATTGATTCTTGCCCGCACTCAGTTAGGGATGAAGGAGTTAACAACAAAAAAAGTTTTGTGAAAAGTTTCAAATTTAAAAAAAAAACTCAAACAGTACAACGTGAAGTGCATAGAAGAATGTTGACATTAATATCAATCACATGATGTGATATTGATGGCAATTACTGACCAGCAAATTAAAGAAAGGAAAAAGTCTTTGTCCCTCCAAATGTACATGAGTTAACATCTCTGTAGAAGCTATTTGATTTTTCTCAGGGTTTATACCCATATATACAGGATTTATTAGACTTTTAGCTAAGCTGTTTAAGAAAAAGAGGAGAATGGACCTGTAGGTAATGGCAATGACTGGCTCATTAAAAAACACTGGTTAGCCCACATTACGTGTGCCTCAGGATTTCTCAGTCTAGTACAACCATTTAGCATCCAATTTAAACCAATCCCTCCAGTTTCAACGGGAGCTACACAAGAAGGAAAATGGTGAAGATCTTCACAGACTATGCAGTATTCATGAAGACCTGGTGATGGATACACCCTGCAACAGAATTTCTCCCTGCCTTCCGTACCTGCAGTCGAAGTACAGGGTTTCCCCTCTGTTCTACAACAAAGCAAATCAAGCAGCAAAGTGGCTACCTGAACAGATAAAAATTAAGATACTTAAGTGACAGTTTTCCAAATCCTATCTTGAGAATGCATCAGTGTATGGGAAATATTGTTAGAAAAAGCAGTGTGAAATAGATTTTAAGATAAGAAAGAAATTTTAAAAACTACTGTTTTTAATAAAATGGAATTAACCATCAATCCCACCCATGAGTAAATGGCCTAAATGGTTGAAGAAATTACTGTAAAAGTCCACAGCACAGAGAATTTTACTCTTTTACTCAGTTTGCAGCTACTGGCAGCTGAGGTATAGAGACAGAGACCTTTGCTCGCTAGTCCTGAGCTACAGGTCAGTATGGATAAATTTCAGATGACAGCAGAAGCATGTGAAAAGATATTCCTACTGTGTTGAGGAGTTTTCATAGGGGACCAATGTACAGTTGCTGCATGATTAGAGCAAGGACATATCTTGACAATGGAAATCTTGAGACTGTAAAATAACCGGAGAGCTGCAGACTGATGAGCTGGGCAAAACAAATTTGAGAATAACAAAAAGAATGAAGAGCAAGGATCTAATGTACCATATACATATGTGTGAAATATAGAGAAAATTTGAACATAATATGGACTTGCAGACCGGTGGATGTGGAGCCAGGTATGCTGTCAGTTCACAAGCAAGTAAAATAAAACTATGCAGATTCTAGAATGAAAAAAAAGAAACCATCAATATCATATGCCTCTTGGTAAAGAGTTCAGGATGTAGGTTCCTCACTGTAGCCAAGGGCAGCAGAAGGATTGGCATAATACCAGAAAAAGGATTGGATATTATTATTTTTTAAATTTTGTTTTTAACTTTCCCACAATAAGTAGATATGGACTACTAATAAATCTTTGTTTAGCATGTTAATATTTCAGTTGCACTAAGAACAAAATTCTTGGGGCTCTTAAATATTGTGTTTGCTTTTTGCCTATAGCAAGATTCAGAGTATAACATGAAAGGAGATTAGCTTCCTAATCTTTAAGAAATCACTTTTTACTGCTTCGTCTAAAAATTTTGTTGAGAAACATTATGCTGGATTAATGCATAAGTTTTTTCAGAAAAAAAATCAAAGTTTGCAGAGAACTTCTTGGGGCTATAGTCTGATCAATTTCTTTTTCAGTAAAAAAAATGAGCCTTCAACCGGATGTCTTGGTGCCTCATTTTTCAACGTGTACCTCATTTTTCTGATAACAGAAACTGGACATGGTGTCTAGGACACTTGCTGATGTCAGCATTCTTAATAGAGGAAAGTTAATATTTATTAGAGTGGCATTTGATACAAATTTAATATAAAGTACCAAAAAATACAGACAACGAACAAACTAAAATAACAGATTAGTTTGAGGTACAGTTTTACAAGTTCTTTTTGTTGTAATACCTTCTGTGCAGAAAGAAAGAGATAAGAGAATCAAGGACTGCCAAGTCAAAAATGAAATATTATAATGAATGTTGATGCTTTATTGTGGAGCAATGAACCATCTATCATTCTTCCTGACATTATAGAATTACTATGCTTGATAGTTTCATTCTCTGTACATTGTTTAACTCCAGTACAGGCAAATTTGTTACTGCCAGACAGGCATTCCTATCAAACATTTGGAAAAGTCTGGACTTTTCAGAAGCAAAACTATATAAAAAGTCTAATTAGAAGTCTTTAATAAAGAATTTCTAGTTAAAACATTTTCAGGGAAAAAAAAAAGAAAAAGAGAAAATAAAAGATATCAATAAGGAAAACATCCTAATATTGTTTACAAATATGCTAATACAGGGATAGATTTGCTCTTGTAGCTGAGTTCTAAATAAGTTGATCTGTTACATTTTTTGGTTAATTATATTTCTTCTATGAAATGTCTCCAGAGAGGACTGCCTGGAGTCCGAAATCATGTAAACGCAACCAATTACCCTGAGGGGTTTTCATATGCTAGATTTCACTCATTACTCCTATTAAGCATGTATTTATTCACAAGGTGAGGCAAGGTGCCTCTTTAGAAAAGATCTTTTATCACTTGATCTAGATAGAACCAAGAGACTTGTTTAACTCATTTTATCTACTACTTCCTAAGATTTCACTTTTTATCTCCCGTTCTTAGCTTTTCTTTATTCCCTCTACATGTATCATGATATAAATGTTCAAATTAAACTCCACAGCAATTATATTACCTTGAATATTCCATCACATTTTAAATCTCCATGTTGGCCTGAAGCAGTACTTCACCTGCACTTTGTTTTTGGAAGAAGATTTATCCTTTTTTTTTGATCCATCTTTATTTATTGTTTTTTTAATCTCAAGGCAAACTTGGAAAAAAAATGCCATGTACAATTCTGTTAATTATTTCATTTCTCCTCAGTGTTTGTGTTGAAAAGCTGAAAATTCTTATTTTTTAAATTCAGACTAATGGTTGTGGATGTTGAACTGGTTATGGTTAAAAAATAATTCAATCCCAAGTCCCATAGCATGACTGTCTTATGTGACTAGCATTGTGATTTACTGACACAGGGGCATTTAGGGAAATCTAATAGAGGGAATTAACCTACAGGGTCTAGGAAAGCCAATGTTATTGAGTCACTATCAAATTTAGTTGCACATTCAATGTAACTCTCGGTAAATTGGTGTGCTGAAGCTTGTGTGATATACATTATCTATCTATTTATGTATCTATCTGTCTGTCTTTCTACTCATCTGCTCACCTGCCTGTCTATCTAAACAGGAATGGACATTGAACCACTCTCTCTGCAGTGGGATTAGCTGCATTGACTGTGGGCATCACTCTTGGTGAATAGGTGGCCCTAGTAGAAAGAGAGTGGTAGCAGTTCCCAAGCCAGAAAGGAATAGGATAATTGTGCAGTATGGATGCTCTGGGGTTTAATCATCATATTCATTCCTCATCAGTGTTTTTTTGTTTTTTTGGGGTTTTTTTTTTGTACTAGAGTAAAGCACAACACAGGAAACCAGTCTTCAGGTTCTGTAGAACTTGTCCTTTCGGGCTCAGTAATCTAAAGGTTTATAGCATGTCTTATGGATAGGCCTTAATTACCCTTAATCACCTTTTTTTCCTCTAAAAATGCTAGTAACATCAGGTTAGTAATAATTTTTACACATGAATTTCTTAAAAAAGAAGCACCATAAAGGATGCAAGATAAAGTCACTTTTTAGTTGTCCCCTTCAGTTATGTTTCAAGCTCCCAGAACAATGCTTGTATTGAAAAACACATGGACTCTAACTTGGCCCCTTCCTGGAGTGCTACAGTCATGAATTCCAATGCCTAAAATTATTCCTAATTATTTTTATCTTTGTATTAGATATTACACTCAAAGAGAGACACCCTTGTATTCAGAAAGGTCAGTTTCACTATAATGAAAAACACCGAAGGATAGCATAGGGACATATGATCCTATATTCTCAGAAAAAAGGGATGAGAATTTATCTTTTGGTGTTCTGTATTACTGTGGCTTTATTTTTATCTCTTCATTTACGCCTGTAGGAGTAGCAGGAATAAAAGGACTGAACCAAAACTTTTCAAAGGAGCATAAAATGAAGAATCCCCTCTCCTATCTGGAATCAATAGAATATGTATCTTCCACCTGTAACAAAAAAACCCCAAAAAAAGTAATAAA
>VXBU01017596.1:43448-58223 GCA_013400315.1 Bombycilla garrulus | reverse complement strand
GGCGGCGACGGCAGGACCTGCCCGCACCGCAGCGCGTCACCGGCCCCGGCCCGCCGCGCCCCGCCCGCGCGCAAGCGCCGCCGCCCCTGCGGAGTGCACGGATGCAGAAGCGCCGCACGAGTCGTGGGAATCTCCTGGCTGCCCCAACCCGCACCAGCCACTCACGCCTTAGCAGTCCGTACTTCTGTGAGATATACAGATATTTAATGGGGGGACGCGAGGGGAGCAAGAGGGTGGAAGCAGGCTTTTCTCGGTGGTTCGGAAGCAGTAGGACAAGAGGCAATGGGCACAAACCGATGGGCAGGAAGATCCACCTGAACACGAGGAAGAACTTCTTTGCAGTGCGGATGCATTGGCACAGATTGTCTGGAGAAGTTGTGGGGTCTCCCTCACTGGAGATACTCAAGAACTCTCTGGACACGATCCTTGTGCCCTGTGCTCTAGGATGACCCTGCTCGAGCAGGGAGGTTGGACAGATAACCCACTTTCATCTCTTCCAACCTCACTGATACTGTGATTCTGCAATACCTTCATGGGGCACTTACCCCCAGCCCAACCTTTATCCAGTTTGTTGTGGCAGGTAGATAAGTACCTGAACCCAAAGAATCCTTCTGCCCAGGGCACTGAGGTATCACAGAAGCAAGTAAGAAAATTTGTAGTGACTCATTAGTCAAAGACTTTGTGTGCCTCCTTACACACCCCCCACCCCTTTCCACTGAGAATCTTTGCAAAAGGAAAGTAATACCTCATAAGCTTCTCAAAACATTTTACGGCAAATTGACCTCCATATGCCTAAGCACCTGGTCTTGAACCATGCATCAGTATCACTGATGACTTCTAGAAGTGGGTAATTTAACCTTCCTCTCTGACTTGTTGAACTGGAACAACCAGGTATCTCCTTTTTCATGAAGTTCCTCAAATGAAGAAATTACTAAGAATCCACAGCCAGGTATTTATACTGAGTTTACAAATCTGACATGGGAAAAGCAGCCCTTTAAGTAAAAGGCCAGCAAACTGAAATCAAGTTCAAATCCCACTTACATCAATAATAAAGGCACACTCCCTATTATAACTATGCAAAGTTAATTTCCCAGTAACATTGTGTATCCATGGAGCTACCCATTCTAATTCTTGTTCAGTAAAAAGCAGATTTCAGATCCTTCTAATTTACACTTTTATTCATCTTCCCTTTCAAAGTACAGATACCTCGCTATAGGACTTGCAACTCCTGGCCTACACACATCATTCAATCTACTCACAAAAGCAAGAGTAAAGACAGCCAAGACTTTTCTACTGTCTATAGGAGGCAGCTGTGCATTTTATGTGACTGTTTGCATCTGTCCATAGGGTTCATTCACCTGAAGGATCATTTACAGTTACTGTTTGTTAGTCCTTTAACTCGGGTTACAGTGTTAGAAAGGTAATTTCTGCTTATCATCCATGCAACAGTACACAGATGATCTGCACAGCAAGCATATACATCCATCCTTATGGACACAGAGGAAAGTTGCTTTACTGGCAAGTCAGCAGAAACCATGCAAGTGAGGAGCAGTGAACTTATTTTGTTGAGGTATGACAGATGGGAGATCCATGTCCTCCTACCTCCTATTTATGCATAACTGCTTATATAGATTTGTGCTGGTTTGAGATTGATTGACATTTTGTTGGGCAGGAAATAGCCACCCCTGGAAGTGAGGTGTGCCTGTGGATTTCCCATGAGTCCAGTGCAACACCAATTGTGGGCCAGATTTAAAGACAGACAGGGAAATGAGCCAATCAAAAGTGAAATGCATCTCAGTATGATATACATTTGGCACAGGATTGCCTGGGAATCGCTCTCTTTCCTTCTGGCCTTGAGCAGCTACAGATGGGCTGTGCCCTCGGCCCAGCTTTCCCCACGCCATGGCCACGGAGTCCTACAGGAAGGGGAGGCTGGGCTGGGCTGTGCCGGGAGCCCCTCCTGCGGGAGCTGTCCCGGCAGGGAGTCAGGAGGATGGAAAGGAAGAGCTTGTCCCGGCCTGGTTTCCCCTCCCCATGTCCTGTGGGGGAAGTTGGGTTGTGCTGGGCTGGGCCAGGCCGGGAGAGAGCCCCTGTGGAAGGAACTGTCCCAGCAGGGAGCGGGGGGAAGAGAGGGACGGGCTGGCCCCAGCCTGGCAGAGAATTCCCCCCTCACTCCCTGGAGAATCCCCCTTTCTGCCAGCCGCAGCTCAAGAATATCTTATTGGAAGAGCCGAGCTCCTGGCAGAAGTCCCAGAAAATGAGGTTTTAACTGCTTCTTGCCCAGATGGACCTTTTTAAGGCATGCATCCTGCTCAACTGAAAGGGGAGCAGCTCAAAGGAGGTAAGAGACAAATCCTGCTACCTGATGTCAAGGAAAAGACAGGAAAGAATCCAAAGTAGGAAGGAAGAATGAAGGAGGGGGCTGGGTTGGCATGGACTTCTCTTGCAAAGCCATAGAACTGGACTGGATTGCTTCTATAACATGTAGAATGCTTTTTAGGGGAATGTCCGAGTCCTGTGGGGGGTGCTAATGAAGCACTGAATTTTGTCGTCCCCGGCCCCAGGGACGACCAGAGATGGGGAATGCTGGAGCACTGATGTAATGATATCCCCAGCCCCAACGATGAGAGATAACTGTTCCTTGGGATGAAGATGGAGCTGATGAGGAGAGTTTTTGTTTTGGATTAGGAAAAAGACATTCTTAAACTGCACCCTAAAAGCTGATACAGCCCATGAGCAGTTGTGAGAGGACTGTCCCATGGGGGGGTGAGCCATTTGTGAGCTGTGTGGCCACAAGAGGTCTGGTATTCTTGTGGGGGATCTATGGCAAAGCAGGAGGGACTCCTGCTCTTCATGGTGGGTTGGGGAAATGATTGTTGGAGGGGCGGATTGACTGAAAATCCTACATTTTGTCTTCTCATGTTGTCAGTGGGAGAGTGAACAGTCGGTGGGGGGAGGATGGATGTTTTGAAAGTTTCCTTCTGGTTTCTGTTAGTTAATAAAGTTTCTTCTCTATACTTTAAGTTTGGGTGGTTGTGCTCCTTTTTTGGTCCTATCTCACAGCAGAAACTGAGAAAAATATATTTTCATGGGTGCACTGGCCCATGGTCGCTGTCAAAGTGTGACAACATTTTAAGTCCTCATTCCACCATATTAACAAAAATGAATAGTCAGATGTCCATTTATTCAGTTATTCATACGGTCTTTCTCCAGAAAATAATTCAACATTAATTATGCTTCCTAGAACTTGTAAACCCATGGGCTATGATCACAAAACATACATATGTTAGAAAGGAGCTTCCTCCCTCTCTTACAAGTTTCTCCAGGTATCTAGCACGAATGAGAAGAGCGCATTACCAGAATGCAGAACTTTACCAGTGCATTGGCAAGAGGTTGGGACAGTCTCACTTGTTCCATAACACTGGTCACATTGGGCGATGGGTAAGAGAATACTTAAAACAGAATTCAGTACAGCTACAAGTTGCCTATGAATTCTATTAATGGAATTATTTTAAATGCAGAGCTCTGTCTAAAGCAAAGCAGAAGACATGGAATAAACTCAAGTATGACTCAGGCAAAGACAAAAATAGTATTGGGCAGGCTCTGGCAAGTAAACAAAAATAAATCAGGTAAAAATATGAGAATTTTCAATTGAAAAAAGAGGACCCATCAGTAGCT
The DNA here is from genome assembly GCA_013400315.1 of Bombycilla garrulus. Classification (NCBI taxonomy): domain Eukaryota; kingdom Metazoa; phylum Chordata; class Aves; order Passeriformes; family Bombycillidae; genus Bombycilla; species Bombycilla garrulus. The sequence goes on along the minus strand of VXBU01017596.1, from coordinate 54,545 downwards.
CCAATTAATTTAAGACTGGCAAAATGTGTGATTTCATTTAAGAAAAAATGAATGATAGTAATGGGCCTAATTAAAATACTTGTATCAGTTGCTGAAATCTATTAACTTTTTTCAATGTAAACAAAAAATGCAGAACATAATTGAATATAAGTGCTGCATTCATCTTGATTATTTAACCCAAAAGACTGTTCTGTGTAGCACTCCTATTTTTACTAGCTAACCATTTGTTTACGGAAAGTTAAAGGTCACTGAATGATTGAACTTAGAATTGGTTTTTTTTGGCAGGTAAACTGGTTCCAAGGTTTGAATTTACTTCTACAGAGAACAACTTTACCTTTAGAAAACCTTACTCTGGTGTACTCTGGTGTAGCAGGCCATTGCTGATTTTATTTACACAACAATTCTCACCAATTCAGATGCATTTTACTTATATGAGACAGCAGGAACATGCCCTAGATTTATTCGTTTTCAAACACAATACTGTGTGCAAAAGTTTTATTTGTTTATCCATTTATTTTTTTTATAAAGAATTAATGTGATGATTCATAATTCTTTTGGTTTCACAAAATTTTTATCACTTCAAGTAGAATCTTTAACAAACATGCAAAACTATTCCAAACAATTTACATTTAATTTAACCAGAGCATATAATAAATTTGAAAATAAGGGGATGGCAGATTATACAGCTATCAAGTAAAAGCTTGATGGGGAGTGAGGCATGCATCTCTGAAAATTGCAGCAATAATAATACTGTCTTGTGGAGCAGAATGTGTTCCACCAAAATTAAGTCTCTAAATTTGACCAAGTGATCCACCTAGTAGATGAGAGAAAGGCTGTGGATATTGTCAACCTGGACTTCAGTAAAGCCTTTCATACCCTCTCTCCCATAGCTTTTTCCTGGAGAAACTGGCTGTGCATGACTTACACAGGTGCAGTCTGCCAGGTTAAAAAGTGGATGGATGGCTGGGCTGAAGGTGTTGGTGAATGGAGTTATCTGGCTGACAGTCAGTCACTACTGCAGTTTGCTAGGGCTCACTGCTGGGGCTGGTCCTGTTTAATGTCTTTATCAATTACTTGGATGAGGGGGATCAAGTACCACCACAATTTGCAAACCACACCAAGGGGGAGATCAGTGATCAACTCTCTCAGGTGGTAGAGTTGATCTGCTGGAGGGCAGGAACGCTCTGCAGAGGGATCTGGACAGGCTGGGTCGATGAGCTAAGGCCAGTGGTATGAGATTCAAAAAGGCCAGGTTCTGAGTCCTGCCCTTGAGTCACAACAACCCCACTCACTGCTACAGGCTTGGGGCAGAGAGACTGGAAAGCTGCCCAGCCAATAAAGACATAGGGGTCAACAGCAGATCCTGTTCTGGGAAACTGAGGAGTGTAGAGCATGTCCAGAGAAGGGCAGTGGAGCTGATGAAGGGCCTGAAGCACAAGTCTTCTGAGGAGCAGCTGAGGAAGATGGAGGCATTTAGCCTCGAGAAAAAGGAGAAAAATAAGTTCTGGAGTGACCTTACCCCTCTCTTTCAACTACCTGAGAGTGTAGCAGGCAAGTGTCCGCCTCTTCTCCCAGGCAATTAGCAACTGGAGAAGAACCCATAGCCTCAAGAGGTGCTAGGACAAGTTCAGGTTGCACATGAGAAAAAAATTTGTCACTGAAACAGTGGTTAAAGATCGGAACAAGCTAACCAGTGAAGTGGTGGTGTCACCATCCCAAGAAGTGTTCAGTAAATGACTAGACATGCAACTTAGGGCTATGGTTTATTTGACATGGTGGTGTTTAATCAAAGGTTGGACCTACAGGTCTTTTCCAACTTTAATAACTTTATGATTTGTAGGAAACTCAGTCTTAGGAATATATCTCTTACTGGGACACGAGGTATCAAATCTACACACTGTGTGGAAAGGCAAGGACATCAGCAGTGTCATAAGCTAATAAAAGAAGCTTATGAGTTTACATAAATCATATTTTGTTCATTTAGTATTGTTGACAAGACAATACAAGCAATGGATTGAGTCATAGGTTACTGACATTTATGCAGAGACAAGTTCTCAGACAAAGATAGGCTCTTCAGTCCTACATTTTTATAGAATACTAAAAAAATATTTACTACTAAGTAAGCTGTACAGCATGACTTCTAGGATTAGACCATACAGCTAAAATAATCACAAAAAAAAATTAAAATATAATGGTTAGCCCCTCTGGAAGCAGGAAAGGGTTGTAAAGCATTAAAACTGCCCAAGAAAGAGGTGGAGTTGCCCTCTCTGTAAATGCTCAAAAAAGTGTGTGGATATGGCACTTGAGGATGTAGTGTAATGGTGAACATGGTGGTGGTGCTGAGTTGATGGCTGGACTTGAAGGACTTTTCCAGCCTAGAAAATTCTCTGATTCTATGATAAAAGCAATGAGAATTTTAAAAAAAAAGCTCTTCAAAATAACTTAGTGGATAGCCACATATAAGCATCTCTAGATCTTATCCTGTAATTATCATTGTTTCCTATTAAAACTTAACCTCTACTTGTTAAATCTGCCTGCCTGTTGCTATACTCCTATTACTGAACAGATCTAGTCAGTTCCAGATGATGAAGCTAACAGCTCTCCATCACTGTTAAAAACAATCACTCCTTCATTTGGAAGTCAACGCTTGCCTACATGCATATTGGAGAATTTGTTTCTGACTCTTTATTTCTAATGTATCTTAGCAGTTAGAACACTTGGTACTCCACCAACATTGTGTCTCCACTTTTTCACCTTTGAGATGATTTTTTGTGCTGGGTTATGCATGTATGTCAGTGCATAAAAAAGCATTTTAGTTCAGCTTCACATCTGTGCTTTATTCAGCTGCTTTAGCCTTTGTAATACTACAAATGCAATAACATATCAATATTCTTCACAGAGAATTCAGAATGTATAGATTTTGTGGATATTTTGTGGATATTTTCATCTAAGTTCCTGAGGACTGGGGGTGGGAAAGAGGGGCACTGTTTTTCAGAGCAGGAAAAGGGCAAGTTTCTAAAGTGATGCACTGTTTCACAGGTTCATACTAAGTCAGCCACTTTTTTCCATATGCCTACTGACAATCACATTTAATTTATACTTGCAGAATATTAACATAATCCCCCCCCCATCATCCAACAAAAACCAAGACTGAATCTCATCTGTTTCAGTCTAACAAGAACCTCCATACTCACAAAGTAAAAAAAAAAAAAATAAAAATCTATGTGTATCATTTTCAGCCTACCTGAAGGTCACCTTCTTTCTATTTATGAAGGTATTCGCATACTTTGAGATCTCTCACTTTCCCTTTTCTCCCTGTACTAATTACTTCCATTAAGAAGGACATCCAAAGCAATGGTAAATTCCTGAAAAATCAGCAGTACTTTAAGCAAGGCAAAAGGTAAAGAATAATCTTCAGAAACAAATATGAGATATGTCCTTCTTGGGAAAGGCTATGAAGATATCCTGCAGCAGATGACCATTTCCACAATGGACTTAGGACACCTTTTGAGGGAGAGGACAGATCTCTGCTATTTAGAAAACTATAAACAATTGTAATTTTGTACAAACAGGTCAATAAGTCATTCTACATACTTCAAAATTCTTTAGAGCAATCAAAACAGATTAATCTCTTAAATCTGATTTTCATTTCACACAGTACTTGAAAGACTGGAGATGCCTTTTGGCTTACGCCAATCAACATTTCTTTTACAGGATATTTTTTAAGCCAAATAGTAGAGGGACAAGTTTGCTCACTTCTCCTCTTAAGTATCCCTAAAAAATTCACAATGCTTTAGTATGAGTTTCTGCAGTGTAAAAATAGATACCCTGTATTACAAACTCATACAAAATACATCAGTACTTTCAAATTAATGTAACATCGTTTTGGAAAGACAAAAAGAGCAGTCAGTCAAATGACTACACCCCAAACTGTCACATGGTTAGTTTGAAGTTTTCTTAAACAAAGCAGCCTATTTAAGTCAAGTATATGATGACATGTTCACACTGTATTACAAGAACAAAGGTACTCCATCATTAATACTGAAGCAAATGCCTCATAATCCTTAATCTACTCCCACTTCACCGAGACAAAACATGCGTTGGACATAACCAGCAAGTGTCACATGAAAGTTGTTTTTTTCTTCTGTCTTGTTTAACATTGAGGACTACTTTGTGGTGTACTAGACCAAGCAAACAAGGGATACTTTTGAAATAAGCTCCAAGGCATTTTAAATACTAATGATTTTTTGTAAACTATCCCAACAAAAAATATAATTGTGTGTGTAATCTAAAAATAAATAAAATCCAATTTTATTTCTCGGGATTTTCTATGTGCATATCACTTGTACCAGAAGCTGGATCAGTCCTTCACAGCATTTTGTCAAGGCACTTCATTGTTTCATTTCAGGTTGAAGTGCTTTGATGTTCTCAAAGCAAAATATCTCACCTAAGAGATTATTACAGTGAATATGTATTATCTTTTTTAAGTGCTATGGTCATTTCACGCCCGCATAACCAACCTGCCGATCATTTTTAATGCTTGGTATTTTTGTCAAGGGAAGTGATAATTGCTTACATTTATTCAGGATTAATCCACTGCCATGATTACTTCACAAAAGTCAGCTTATAATTGCAACCATAAAGTCTGTGCAGAACCACAATCAGGTATTTGCTAGTGGAATACTCTGTGAAAAACTTCAAATCTTTTCAGAAAGTAATTTTTGTTAAATATTGTGGTTTAAAAAACAATTTTACAGTGAAATTATTATTATATGGACTACAGCCCTTCTGTCATGAACCTAAAAATAGAATTCCCCTGAAAATCAACTACAGAAGGCAGTGCTGGTCGAGCAAACACTGTCTTCTACATTAAAGGTAGGTTTCATGTAGAGATGTTTTAACCAACACCAGTTTCACTAATAACGACCTGTTCTTTCTACCACAACACTGGGATCATTACAAGATGTCCGCTATATTGTTGTGTATCACCCTGGAATTCCATGTAAGTAGAGTACAGCTGTGAGCCATCAGACATTTCAAAAGCCATTAAACTAAAGATAACTTATTCTTTCAGATAAAGTAAGTTGCTGTCATTGGTTTATTATGAGCTCTCCCTGAAATTTCTTTTGCTTCCCACCAAGCACAAATACCCTGTACTTTGTGAGTTGAGAAGAAAGGATGATGGATAAAGTTAGTGCTTTTATTTTAATCTCCCATTTCCCGAAACCTTGGAGATAAAATCTCCTTAAGATAGCCTCTATCACGTCAGTAAAGCGCATTAGCCACTGTCTTTTACATTGGAGATCTTGGCCTGAAGCTGCAAACATTTAGTCATACTAAAAAAGTAGTTCACTAAAGACATCATCTCACGTCACCTGGCTTCCCTCTCAACAGAGGTAAGAGGTAACCAGCACATCTCCTGTACAGAACGCAGAGTTGCGTAAGCTCTACCACACGACGTTCATTAAAACGGAGTACAAAAGGAAAGCGAGGAAACGTCTGACGGAGAAAAAAAAAAAAATAAAATAAATGCTTTCAGTTCAGCCGCCGTCCGCTCAGCCCAGGGCGCCGGCGCCGCACCTGCACCGCGCCCCGGGCGGGCAGCGGCACCACCGGCGTGCGGGCTGGTCTGAGAACCCAGGGGCCGCACCGGGACCCCCTGGCAGCGATTCAGAGAGTCACAGAATGGGCAAGGCTAGAAAACACGAGGTCATTTGGTCCAACCTGTCTGCTCAAGCAGAATCATCCAGCAGCACTTGGCACAAGCTTGTGTCTAGACAACTCCTGAATATCTCCCGTGAGGGAGACTCCACAAGCTCTCTGGGCAATCTGTACCAGTGCTTGGTCACCTGCAGGGTAAAGAAGTTCTTCCTCGTGTTCAGGTGGAACTTCCTGTCCATCACTTTGTGCCCATTGCTTTTTGTACTATTCCTCGGCGCCACTGAGGAAAACCTGGTTCCGTCCTGTTGACACACGCCTTTTACCTACTTACACAGCGTTCGCAACAAACCTGGAGACAGAATCTATTTCCGCTGTGCGGCAGCGCCCCGCAGCTCCGGCATTGCCCCCCACCCTCCCCAGCCCGGTCTCAATCCCGCCTCCTCCTACGCCCGGAAGCCTCATGGCGCCCGAGCCCGCACCGCGCTGGGCGGAGCCGCAACAGTCCCGCCCGCCTCGCCCCGCCCCGCGTTCCTCACGGGCGCAGCTGTGCCGAGAGTTGCTCTCGCCCCGCCTCGCCGCTCACGGTAAGCGGCGGTCGCGCAGGGGCGGCCGCGGACGGGGTGGGGCGGCTGCGCTTCCTGTGTGCGGCTGCGCTTCCTGTGTGCGGCTGCGCTTCCTGTGTGCGGCTGCGCTTCCTGTGTGCGGCTGCGCTTCCTGTGTGCGGCTGCGCTTCCTGTGTGCGGCTGCGCTTCCTGTGTGCGGCTGCGCTTCCTGTGTGCGGCTGCGCTTCCTGTGTGCGGCTGCGCTTCCTGTGTGCGGCTGCGCTTCCTGTGTGCGGCTGCGCTTCCTGTGTGCGGCTGCGCTTCCTGTGTGCGGCTGCGCTTCCTGTGTGCGGCTGCGCTTCCTGTGTGCGGCTGCGCTTCCTGTGTGCGGCTGCGCTTCCTGTGTGCGGCTGCGCTTCCTGTGTGCGGCTGCGCTTCCTGTGTGCGGCTGCGCCGGGGCGTTCAGGCCGGGTCAGCGGGCTGGTGGCGGCAGCAGCTGCACACAGTAGCAGCGGCAGAGGGTGTGCGCGTGTGCGGCGGCCCAGCCAGGAGCGGCGGACGGCAGCGTGGGACGTATAGCGGGTGAGAGCCGAAAGCGTGCGGGACGAGGNCTGATTTCCCACGTATTTCCTCATCCCAGCCCATCCCAGCCCATCCCATCCCATCCCGCTGAGCCTGGCAGTCCGTGCGGTCGCTTGAGAACTGGTGGCACCCTGACGGCCCCTGACGGGGAGTGAGTTTGGCTGGGACGAGGGGACCCCCGGGCTGCTGTTCAAAAACCTTTTGATCCTCCCCTTTGTTTTTAGTAATTCCCGATGCCCGGGAGGTGTTCTGCTACTGTGGCCTTTGTTTGAAGCTTCCGTGGCGGCTGTGGTTAAGCAGCTCAGAGCTTGCTGAGCTCGCAGCTGTCTCTTGTGAGAGCTCCGTCAGCGGTGAGGAGAGTTCAGCGTTGCTCATGCCTCACAGGCAGGCTGACCGGAAAGCGTGGAAGTCCTCAGGGATGCGCACGGTGTCCGGTGATTGCGAAGGAGCAAAGCCAGCTCTAAATAGCTGGTCCGTGGAGGTTAAAACTTATATTCCAGTCTGAACTTGATTAACTTCAGTGTTGTAGTCTTGATGCTGCTTTCTGCCAAAGAAATTGGAGGAAACAAGCCTTTTTCAGTTTTACAGTACCCTCTTTTTAGTTCCTGTTGCAGAGCAGGACATGTAGTCAAATAGTATAAAAGAACAAAAAGAAAACTGTGGTGTGTACATCTATTTTTATCCTTTCAATTTTATTTCTGATTTGACAGTAGACACTTTAGTGTGTGTCTGTACAGCTGATGTTTTGGTGTCCTTAGTTTTTGAGATTTCACAGCCTAGAAGTTACTTGTAAAGAAATTATGTGTAAGAAAAGCTTTTTCTTAAAGAGTTTTTATTAATAAGGGTTTTTCTGTTGGTCCTATGTACCAGTAGATATTCAAATAAAATGTTAATTCATTTCCCATTCTCACCCGATTCTTGAAAAGGGAAAAATAATATTCCCATGAAGCATTTTCTCTAATTTGTGCAAACGTATGGTGTCTCAGACAGGATTTTAAAGGTGCAGCATCATGGTTATGAAAGCTACAGTAGAAGATGATGATTCAGGATGGGAACTCACTATGCGTGACAGGATGGAAAGGAGTAATACCATCTGGATAGATATAACCCAGGATTTTGAAGAAGCTTGTAGAGGTGAGTTGAGTTCTTTCATTCTGAGAAAACCTGGAATCCTTTGGAGGCCTAAGCATAGTTCTTTGAGCTCTTTTGAGCAATAGATAAATGAGCTACATTGGTTCTGTGTTAACTCTGAGGTTGGAATTCTGAACCACCTCACTTGGCTTCCTCTTTCAAATTACATAAATATCTCTTTAACTGAATTTTTTTCATCCTATGCATTTTCACATCTGCTTTTTTTACTTTGTAAAGTCTATTCTGTCAAATGGAAATGTAATTCCTGCATGCGGAGTCAACACTCTGTTTCTTTCTTGTATTTTTTTTGTATCTCCAGGGTCCAGTAATTAATTTAATTTATCAGTGCATCATTTTTCATCTCTGAAACATGTCTGAGTTTTTGAACTGATGCAATGGATCACAGTGTGGAAGGGGAAGCAGTTGCTTCCTTTTGAACAGTGCCTTTATTGCTGTTAGGTGCTACTGCTAGTTTACAGTTTTTTCAACTGATTTTATGATGACACTAGGGAAAATAAATATAAAAACTGCATCTTACCAGAATATTACCTAATGATAAACAAATTTTCTGGATATTATTTCTCCAAATTACTTATAAATAATTATTTCTCCATATTACTTATGTTTGTGTACCCATCAAATATATCTAAAGACTCCTTTAAAAGTTATGATGAAAAGCAAACCTTTCAGTAGTCTCCCCTGGAAAAGACTGGCCTGAATAAAGGAATAAAGGAACCTGAATAAAGGAGCAGAGCAATCAGCTCTATTCCATGCTATTCAGATGCTATATTTCAGAGAATAATCATCACGGAATGATTTGGGTTGGAAGGGACGTTAAAGACCATCTCATCCCAACTTCCCTGCCATGGACAGGGACACATTTCACCAGACTGTGTTGCTCAAAGCCCCATCCAGCCTGGCCTTGAACAGTGCCAGGAATGGGGGATCCACTACTCCTCGGGGCAACCTGTTCCAGTGACTCAGCACCCTCCAGTAAAGAATTTCTTTGCAATATCTAATCTAAATCTCTCTTAGTTTAAGAATATTTTACCTTGTCCTATCAGTACATACACTTGTAAAAAGTCCCTCTCCAGCTCTTTTCTAGCCTTCCTTTATGACCTGGAAGGATGCTAGATGATCTCCATAGACCCTTTTTTTCTCCAGGCAGAACAGCCCCAACTCTTACAGCCTGTCTTCATAGGAAGTGTACTTTAGCCTTCCATTCATTTTTGTTACCCTCTTCTGAACTTGCACCAGCAGATCCATGTCCTTCCTGTGCTGGGGACCCCAGATGTAGGGTTCCAGGTGGGTCTCACGAGAGCACAGCAGAGGGGCAGAATCCACTCCTTTGACCTGCTGCCCGTGCTGCTTCAGATACAGTCCAGGATATCAGCTTTTTTGGGCTGAGTGTGCTGCGTGCTTAGTAATTCTAAAACTTCTTTAACTACTAGAATAACAGAGGGATGAGGGCACATTGTGAACCACTGGGTTTTTTCAGTCTTTCAGTCTTGAAAGTACTTTGTAAGTAAAAGCAGTAGTGTCATGGGTTGACATGGGCCACATGCTAGGCACCCACCAAAGCTACTCACTCCCCTCTGTCTGCAGCTGTACAGAGGAGAGAAAATTTAATAAAGGTTCATGGATTGAGTTATGGACTGGGAGAGATCACTCACTAAATACCCTTATGGGCAAAACAGGCTCAACTTCGGAGTTATGAAGTGAATTTATTACTGACAAAATCAGAGCAGGAGAATGAGAAGTACAATAACCCCTCAAAAGCACCTTCCTGCCATTTCTCCCTCCTTCCAGCTCTGCCTCCTACCCCAGCAGTGCAGGGAGACGGGGAATGGGGGTGGTGGTCTGTTCATCACTCCAGGCTTCTCCTGCTGCTCAGGGAGAAAAGTGATTCCCCCGCTGCACCATGGGGTCCCTCTCACAGGTGACAGTTCTCCATGAACTGCTCCGGTGTGAGTCCATCTCATGAGCGACAGCTCTCAGTGACCTGCTGCAATGTGAGTCCATCCCACAGAAAACAGTCCTCCCAAAACTGCTGCAGCCTGGGTCACTCTTCCATGGGGTGCAGTCCTCCAAGAACAGGCTGCTCCTGCATGGGAGCAGGGCCTCTCTCTCCCCAGGTCTCCCATAGGTTCACAGCCCTTTCTCAGGCATCCACCTGTGCTACAGGCTGCAGGGGAACCTCAGCTCCAGCACCTGGAACATCCCCTTCCCCCTCCTTCTGCACTGACCTTGATGTCTGCAGGGCTCTTCTCCCATGTTCTCGCTTGGCTCGTCTCCATCTCCGATTAAAACTGTGCAAGTTTTTTTTTTGTTGTTATTTTTCTTTGTTCTTAAATCTGTTACCACAGAGGTACTATTGTTTCTAATCGGCCCAGCAGCATGTCTGTCTCTGGAGCCATGAGGGATTTGCTCTGCTGGATGTGGAAGAAGCTTCTGGCAGCTTCTTATGAAAGCCATCCCTGTAGCCACCCCCCAACAAAACCTAGGACATGCAAACCCAATGCAAGTGGAAATGATCTGCTGATCTACAGGTTGATCTGCTTCCCACAGCTTGTTCTCTCTTGACATAAGGTGGTTTGGTGCATGACAAGATTACCCTGGAAAAGTTGTGCTAGTAGGGTGGTTGTAATTGTTTGTTTTTCCTGTTCCTTTGTAGAACTGAAGTTAGGAGAATTGCTTCATGACAAGCTGTAAGTATGTGTGTGGGATTATTCTGGCTTTTAGATAAGATTACTGCAAACATGTTAATGTTACCTAATAACTAAGCTTTTTTAGACTTTTACTTTAAATAAAGAAGTTGAACTACTTAGAATATCGTACATTCTTAGCAATGTGTATATGCTGCACCTGTATGAATGCTGAACATATCTGATGCTCCAAGTATAACATTTTTCAGTGTGATTGAAATAGTATTTCAGAAGTTCTTAGCACATCTTATGTTCTTGGTGATTACATTACTGCGTTATTTTATGGGACTTGCTTTTATGAAAAAAGGCCAGAAAGACTTTAAACTTGGTTGTGTCAAATGTCACTACCAAGTATTTGATAAACAATCCGTATGCTTTAATGCAACCTAAATAACATGCGAAAGCAAAAAGTGAGAGCTCTACACATTGAAAGCATATTTCAAAAAGAAGCATGTGTTAAGACTTGCTAAATTTAT
>VXBU01017596.1:18099-37001 GCA_013400315.1 Bombycilla garrulus | reverse complement strand
CCTTGGAAAAAAGGTTCAGTTGTCTTGTTAAGTGCCTGAGAGAAAGAGATGTGCTTTTAGATGTGCCAATGAAGGGACTAGGCATGAGCTCATCATGGTATAGATGCAGTCCACTGGAAAGTGCATTGCTTGAGTTCTGCGTTTTTGCCTCACAGTTTGTTGTCCTCTAAGCAGGCTGCATTAGAAAAAAAAGCAATCTAGTAGTTCTGCAGCTATGAATACATATGTTATTGGGTACATACATAAGTACGTATGTTAATCTTTTGATGCACAATTTTTTTTTATGTATTTGAGCCTTCCATTGATTTATTTTTCAAAAGTTTGTGCATGCTTTAGCTTTGCATCAGTTGGTCTATATTCTGATTTTTGATAGTTCCGAGACATCCCCACCATTCCTCACATGATTATTTTTTGTCTAGTCCTTGGCTAATGGATACGTAAAGCACTGTTAAGTTTGATTTTTCTCTCAAAACTTCTTTTCCTCTGAGTGGCCTAGGTGTACCTAGGAATGCTTCTCACCTTTTAATCATGCTGTGATTTTTTTTCCAGGTATGCTGAAAGATGTAGAAGATGACATGCAAAGACGAGTGAAGGTATTGCTTTCATATTTGTCTTGTCACTTGTATTTCAGGTGTACTTCACATAGGTTTGAGGAAGGGAGTTGGACTATGAGGAACAAAGGAGTTTTGTGTCATTATGGTGGAGTTTTTGAAGAACTGCCATAATGCTTTCTGTAACATGCTTTTAGTTTGCCTTCTAGCTAAATCTTCAGGCTTTATTTGTAAACTCTTTAGTAGTTGTTTCACTAGTAGTAGTAGCTGGAATCATGATGTAGAAGATAACACTGGGCTGGGACACAGAAACTTTCCGGTTTTAGGCAGAGATACTATGTAATGTTGAAGAAGTTATTTAATTTGCCTTTACCAGAGTTTACAAGGCAAAGCGTTCATTCACTCTCCTTGCTTATTTGCAGAATTTACTGAGATACATTGTAGTACTATAGGGGAGTTATTCAAGTACCTGGATTATATACTAAGAAATTTTTCATTTGAAAACTGATTTTCTTTTCTTGTTATTTAATGGGTGGATGTTTTAGAGAAGGCAAAGGGATTTTTATCAGTGGCTTCCCTTTTTAATTTCTAGTAAATTATTTCACATTTCTCTATCTTGCAGAGCACTCGAAGTCGACAAGGAGAAGAGAGAGATCCGGAAGTTGAACTTGAAGTAATGAATGGTTTGATTATCTCCTGGATTTCATGGGAAATTTAAATATAGTATAGCCACACCTGTGCATATAAGAAGCAGCCAAGAAGTATGACCACCCAGGAGCATGGGGAAGAGCTTGCAAACAGGAGGACACACCAGTCAGGGCATGCCGAGGCATTTTGTGTGGCAGTTTGTGCAGGGAGGGTGGGAGTCCTGTGGGAGTTCCGGGTGCCATTAAGGTATTAGAGAGTGTCCAAAGAAGGGCAATGAGGATGATGAAGGGCCTTGAGGGGAAGCTGTATGAGGAGCAGCTGAGGTAACTTGATCTGTTCAGCCTGCAGATGAGGGAGACTTCAGTTGTAAGTGTGACTGTAATCACAGTTACAACTTCCTTGTGAGGGGAAGAGGTGGGGCAGGCACTGATGTCTTCTTTGGTGGTGTCCAGTGACAAGACTTGAGGGAAGGGCCTGAAATTTTTTAAGGGGGGTTTAGGTTGGATATTAGAAGAAGGGTTTTCACCCAGAGAGTGGTTGGACACTGGAACAGGCTCCCAAGGGAGGTGGTCAGAGCACCAAAACTGAGTCCAGGAAAATTTGGACAACACTCAAGCACATGGTGCAATACTTGGGGTGGTCCTGTGCAGGGCCAGGAGTTGGGCTAGATGATCCTTTTGAGTCTCTTCAAAAGAGACTATTCTACAATTCTGTGATCTAATACCTATTGCTTAGTAACTAGCAGTATAATTTTATTACAGCATCAACAATGTTTAGCTGTCTTCAGCAGAGTCAAGTTTACCCGTGTCTTACTGACTGTCCTAATAGCATTTACAAAAAAAGAGGTATGTTCATTTGGCGTTTCTGTGTTTGCTTTGGCACCCTGTGAATTACCCATTTTCATTCTTTAAGATCAGGCAGTTACTGTGTAGATTCAGGAGATTTGAATTAGTATGGATGGAGGTAAAGCTTAGAATAAAGCCTTACAGTGGCAAATACTCAGTTTTTGTTCAAAGTGGGAAACACAGGGAAGGCAAGTAGCTGACATTATTATGGCCTTGCAGGAAGACAGAATATTCTTTACAAAACATGTGAAAATATTTATAGATTTCTAACTACTCTTTTCACACACATGAGCAAAACTTCTTGTTTGAATTTTGTCCCCTCCTGTGGAGTTACTTAGTGTTGGGCAGTGTTTTGTCCATATCAAAAGAACTGTTAGCTTTTCCTTCCATGTGATACTGAATTTATATCTAGACATCTTTGATCTGAGAAGAGGAATTTAATAGCATTCCATACAATTTACCTGTTTTTTGAATATAAGATTTCCTAATTCCTGAGAGGGGAAGGAACTTCATGTTTTAAGGCAAAGGGATAGAACCACATGCCCCCACCCCCTAGCAGACTCTCATGTATTGTATACAAGACTTTCAGAATATACAGCTTTGTATTTTATGTACAGATACATAAAAGACAAAGAACACTACCACATAAAATGTTGGGTTGTTTGGATTTTTTTGCAGAACTGGTTGTATAACAATATCAGAATCTTAATGCCCTTCTGTTTTCTTTTTTTTTGTACTAACATCAATTAGATAGTCAATATGTATTGGTTTGTAATGTTAATACTTGTTTCCTGCCTTTCAGACGAGTGCAGTTGCAGAAGCTCAGAAACTAATGACTCAGGCATCTGACTTGCTCTCTGCCATACACAATTCATTGCATCACGGTATGCAGGCACAGAATGACACCACTAAAGGAGGTATGTATCAAATTACACAATTTTTTTCCTTTCCTGGATATTATCCCTTCATAAATGTACATACCTTTGTGCATTTTAAAAAAAGTTGAAATCACTATTCATTTTGAACTTTGCTATGCAAGTCACTACAGATTTGCAGTGTTTTATTTTAATTTTATTTTACCAGGTGGTATTTTTCCTGAAAGCAAAAAGTTATTTCTAAAAACTGTTATTTCAAAGCCAGAAATAGTGTGAGCTTTTGATTTGGTGCATTGCACTTAGAATTAGTGTATATGCCATTTTAAAATAGGGAACAGTATTTTACTGTTTGTACAGGTGTATGTTGAGGTGTTGAGGACTTGGGGTTTTTAAAGAGAAATCATTGTCTTAGTTGGGTTGTTGGAGTCTCAGGAAATTAACTGTTACTTAAAGAATTCATTTTGGCTAATTGAATAATTCGTATTATTGAAGTGGGTTCTGAATACACAACTTTTATGCAGCTTTTTTCTGTCTCTCTCGCCTCCTCCTTCTTTAGATCATCCGATTATGATGGGGTTTGAGCCACTTGTTAATCAGAGATTGCTGCCACCAACTTTTCCTCGATATGCAAAAATTATTAAAAGGGAAGAAATGGTTAATTATTTTTCCAAACTCATAGACCGAATAAAAACTGTATGTGAAGTAGTCAATTTATCTAACTTGCACTGCATACTGGTAAGCATGAATACTTCTTATTTATTGCCACAAATAAGATCTGAAAATGTGACTTGCAAAAAAATCATTCCATATATGCATGCTGTTGCTCACTGGAGAGAAAACTGAGCACTACATATATATTTTGTGTTTTTCACATTAAGTACAATTTCAAAGTTTAATATCCTTCACGATAGTTACTACTTTACTTCTTTTGATAAAGACCTTTTCTCCTCTCAAACCTCTCACTTTTCCCATAATTCATTAAATAATTAGGCATCTTAGTGGCAAAGGCCAAGTGAGTATCTGTGGTTCAAGAGCTGTATCTATAGCATCAGAACATAATTCTTTGCTATATGCCTGATATTTTTCAAATTCATTAAGCAGTATTCTGCACATGTACCTATACCTATAACACAAGAGAGCACTAAATAAGTGTTTAAGCATGCAGTTCCCTAAATAGGCACAAAGTTAAGCACCTGCTTATATTATTTCCTGAATAACTGATGTTACTCTTAGTTACTGACTACATTTATTAGAAGACACTTAAATGCTCAAAATATTTTTTGGTATCCGTGCATTCACTGATAAAAGGGATACAGTTACATCAAACCTCTTGTCTTCCTATTTCCTGTTAATTAATGAAAGGAGTGTTTGCATGAAGTATCTGGTACCAGTTAAACCTTACCTGGGTTTCAATCAATAGTTACATCATGATCTTAATCTCATAGTATTTTTTTTCTGTACTGTCATCTTTCTAGTTGTTGCATTTGAAAATTGAGAAACCTATCTGTTAAGTTATGAGTAATTGCAGAAAATCTTCATAATATATTCTGTTCTGTTCACACTATTAATGGTCTGTTTCTTACAAGTTATGTAAGCTATGCTGTTCATATATGCTTTTAAACAAAATATAGGTGTATTTACACAGTTGTGTATATTTGTTTAGGAAAGATGCAAGTGTGTGTGTGTAAAAATGATGAGGTATGTACTTATACATATATAAATTGGCATATTAACCAGATTTGTCTTTTTTTTCTTTTCCTATATATGCATTAGGACTTTTTCTGTGAGTTTAGTGAGCAATCACCATGTGTGCTTTCAAGATCCCTGTTACAGGCAAGTCCTAATTATGTCGATTAATAAAATACTTCTGTATCATTATAAATTCCTGTTATTGTTCTAATAATAATTTGCATATAAATAATATTTAAGTGGCAATAAATGTTTTGGTGATATTTAAGTATTAAGTGTTATGGAAGAAATGCTTTGCTATGAGGATGATGAGGCATTGGAACAGGTTGCCCAGAGAAGTTGTGGATGCTCCACCAAGTGTTCCAGACCAGGAAGGTGTCCCTGCCCATGGCAAGGTGCTTGGAACTAGATGATTTTTAAGTTCCATTCCACTGCAAACCATTCTGTGATTCTATACACGGAGGCTTATGTTCTAATTTTTAAAATAATTTTTAAATGCTGTTGCTTTCATCATTTTAATACATGCTAATTAAAATAGAAAGTGTTTAATTTATTTTTTTTCCACCATAAAACTGTGCCTGTACACACATTTTTATGCTGCTTTCCATGTGCTGTGCCATTTTGGGACTGGTATTTGTATTTGTATTCATCTCCCTGATTGGAGAGAACTTAAATGTATAGACTGCTTCTGTTGCTACAACAGTAAAACTGAGGGTTGGTGCAAAACAGGCTGTTTAGTCTCACTGCTTCTCTTACCTTGGAAGTGCATTATACATTCCTTAATTCTGGATTAATCATTCCTTCTAGGAGTTCTTGATTTTAATAGGGTGCCCCTAGATGCCAGAACTTCTTTACATTTGATCCCTATTAAACCATGCGTAGAGCCAATGGACTATAACTATGGGCAAGTAAAATGTGACCATAGTGTGTGTGTTCTCACCTTCTACTGTTTGTCTTTGTGTAATCCCTGTAATCCCTTCAGCTGCTGATGAACCATGTAAGAAAGGGACACAGCACTCATGGAGGGAAGTGAAATGAATATCAGACATGACTGATGTAAGCAGTAGGGATTGAAAAACATCAGCAGTAGTCTGGTCATTTACCCTTATCTGCCTCCAGAGAAGGCACATATTTCACACTAATCTTCAGAAATCATCTGATTTATCATCTTCAAAGTCCAAGATATAACAATATTAAACAATTTTGCATGCACTTGATTATGCAAGTAATAGAGCTGTATTTGGTGTCCTGAGAACACCACGGAAGTGTCAGATCTCAGTATTTCTGAGTCTTTAACCTTGGACCTAGTTGAACCATGTTAATTATTAAAGTAATCTTACAAGTCTCTTATATATAAAAAAGATATTGCCAGAGCTTTCTATTTGCAATTCTTATAGAGCTTTTCTTTTAATGTAGAACATGTTTCTAAAAACACATCTTTACTTTTAGACAACTTTCCTAGTAGATAACAAGAAGGTGTTTGGCACTCACCTCATGCAAGACATGGTAAAAGATGCCTTAAGGTCTTTCGTCAGTCCTCCAGTACTTTCTCCAAAGTAAGTGGATCTTGAGTGTACTTGTATATGTTTACATATCTGATGAAAAAATATTTCTGCTTATAAGAGCAACAACAAATGTAGAAAAAAACAGATGTTTTGTACTTAGTGCTTATGTATGAAGGAGTCAATTGCTGTTGCTGCACTCATGTTTTGCTTTTTTTGTTTTGTGCTACATAGACTAGTGTCATTTATAAAAAATATGTATTTATATAGATATTTCCTTTTTAGGTGTTGCCTTTATAATAACCACCAGGCAAAAGACTACATTGATTCCTTTGTCACACATTGTGTTCGGGTAAGTGTTCATTCCAATTACAACATGTATGTGTGTGTGAGCACTTTGGCAGATTTGCATATATTTCAAAATGAGACTAGTTACTTCACACACCTGACATGAGGGCAAAATTGAAGAAGTTGGCCATCTTAAATTGGCAATGCCTTTTAAAAAGCCCGTGTAATTATTGCTGGTTTTCTCCTGCTTCCAGATTTTTTTAGCATTTCACTTTATAAGAAATCTGCATCTAACACCTTTTTACAGAGTAGTTTCATGACACAAATGCATAGCACTAATAAAAACAAAATTATTTTTTCATTCTGTCTAGTTTCAGGGGTTTTATTAATTGTTTTAAAAGATTCTGTTGTTGAATGTGGCACAATTAAAATCTTAAGAAAATCAAAATTATTTAGGTTGGAAAAGACCTCCAAGCTCATTGAGTCCAAACCAGCACTGCCAAGTCCATCACTAAACCACGTCCCTAAGTGCCATGACTACACATCTTGTGAATACCTCCAGGGATGGTGATTCAACCACTTTCCTGAGAAGCTGGTTCCAATGCTTGACAAACTTCTTTGTGAAGAAATTTTTCTTAGCATTCAATATAAACTTCCCCTGGCACAACTTGAGGCCATTTCCTCTTGTCTTGTTACTTGACAGAAGAGATGAGCCCCACCTGGCTGCACCCTCCTTTTAAGTGGTTGTAGAGAGTGATAAGGTCTCCCCTGAGCCTCCTTTTTCGCAGGATAAACAATCCCAGCTCCTTCGGCATCTCCTCACAGGACCTGTGCTCCAGACCCTTCACCAGCTCCACTGCTCTGCTGTGGACACTCTCCAGCACCTCTGTGTGTGTGTTGTGAGGAGCCCAGAAATGAACATAAGATTTGAGGCGAAGCCTCACCAATGCTGAGTACAGAGGGACAGTCCCTGGTCCTTGTGGACACAATGTTTCTGATACAGGCCAGGATGCCATTGGCCACCTTAACCACCTGGGCAAATGGATTTAGGCTTAAGAAATACTTCTTTTTACTCCAAGCATTTTGCTCTGGTGACCTTTCTAAAGGATGCTGACTCAGTCTCACATCAACTTGTGTAGAGATCATTTGGCTCTTGCATCACTCCTAGAGAGCTTGCTTCCCTGCTAACTTGCACTTTATAGAGTATATTAAGGAACCTACCTCCTAATACAGATGTATAAACCAGGTACCTAAACAGACATCATAGTACTTCTCCTGTAGTTTCAAACTTGCATTTATAATTTAAAATTACACTTTTCATCTTTCAGCCATTCTGTAGTCTGATTCAAATCCATGGACACAACAGAGCTCGTCAGAGAGATAAACTGGGTCACATCCTTGAGGAATTTGCCACACTACAGGATGAGGTAATGTCCTAGGTAGCAGGCCAGCAAAGTTTCTTTCCAGGTATATTGCTGCCAGAGTGAAGCATGGTACTAAATTCTAAATGAATGATGCAAAAACCTTAAGACAAGGATTCCTAAAATTTAGCACAAGAAATTATTAGGATGCATCCGAAAACTTCTTGCTAGATGTGTTGAACAAAAACACTGTGTTTTTTATGATCAACTTTATCCAATAAGTAGACTTCAGGAAAACCTGTTTCGATGTAATTTAATGGTAACTGCACAGCTTTTAGTCTCTATCCTGCTTGTAATTATCAGTCTGCAAGAGGTAATCAGGGGGACATAGCAAGGCATGCTGACAAGACACCTTTGAAAATTCAGCCTTATACCTACAAAAGATGTAAACTGCAAGACTTTGTGATTAAAAAGAAAGTTAAAAAAATAACTTAAAATATATGCTCCAAGTGATTTTGGACATATCTCAAGAATGGCAAGAGATGAGAACAAAAAATACGTTTTGTCTTGCTGGAAATATGTTTCTGCAGCAGTGAGAGCCATATAATAAAATATTTCCCAAGATTTATACGTCAAAGACAACAATTGAGAAACTTGGAGTTGGAAGGAGATTTTGTGTGCTCCAGCTTTTTTCAAGATGGTTTGAGTTTGTTGCAGTATTGTAGCTGAGAACTTTTTTTAAGATTTTGTACCATGTTATATGGATTGTTCTGTTTAGCATTACTGATGATATTTCAGCTGTGAGAGATTTTGTCTTCCATACAACTTGCTTCTTAAGACAAAATTTGTCTTAGCAATATTTTAGTTACTCTGGTGGAACACAGTGTGTTTCTTGCATATAAAGCTTATAAATGTATTTTTTGAATGCAGCTAGGTTTTGTTTTAAAAAAGAGAATTAGTTATTGCCAATATAGAACAATGAACAACAGCATGTAATGGGTTCTGAGTTTGTGCTCATGTGACTGGTCATGATCTATATACAAATACATCTAAAAATTACAAATTTTACCTATTTAATGTTCTTGCTATATTACTGTATAGAATATTTTTGTTCTGTGCAACAGAATTTACTTAGGTGAGTATCTTTCTAGTTTTCTGACAGTTCTAGACTTATTTCCATCTTGTAATCTAGAGCATAAATTTACTAACCCAATTTGTTAAGATTTGGTCAGGATTTTATTTCTGGCTTGAGATGCTGATTCATCAGTCAAATATTTTTCCTCCTCTATTACTTTGAGGTGTTTTTCTTGTTTTGTTTTTTGGTTTTTTTTGACAGGCAGAGAAAGTAGATGCAGCGCTTCATAGCATGTTACTGAAGCAGGAACCACAAAGGCAACATTTGGCTTGCTTGGGCACCTGGGTCCTATACCATAACCTTCGTATTATGATACAGTATCTTCTCAGTGGCTTCGAGTTAGAACTTTACAGTATGCATGAATATTACTACATCTATTGGTAAGAAGATGCTTTATTGATAGCTCTTCAAGGAGGGATGCTCCCAGAGAGCTATAATAACAAATATTTGAAGGAGGGACTTAAAATATGATTTTATGATCTCAACCTTGATCAACACTGTGTTTGGTTTACTATTTATAATATTACAAGTGGAGAAAAAATTATTTGGTCTCTAGTTTTTAGACTTACTGAATAGTGCATTTTTTTCCCGGCAATGGCAATTGTCACTCTTTTTAGCTTTTTGGCACAGGGTTGTCTGTTGACAGTGAATGTGCTGATTGTGGTGAACAAGAGCATGCAGGAGAAAAGCAATTTCCTTTATTCTTTTCTGTCTTCATGGTATCAGGATCAATAGTCTTATTGATCTCTAGTATTCTGGAAAAGTTCTGCAAAGTTTTAAGTCATAACTGTAACTTTTTATCTGGGGTATATTTGAGGAGACAC
This sequence comes from Bombycilla garrulus, assembly GCA_013400315.1. Lineage (NCBI taxonomy): Eukaryota > Metazoa > Chordata > Aves > Passeriformes > Bombycillidae > Bombycilla > Bombycilla garrulus. Next base: position 27,283 of record VXBU01017596.1, on the reverse strand, counting down.
CTTCCATCGTTAGTGAAAATGATCACATTATTTGGAGACAGAATACTTTTATTTTTCTACTTTCATTAACATTAATTATTTTTCATAGCTAATGGCTTGTGCCAAAAGATAATTTTTAAATTTTTTAACTACCAAGAGATTCTTATGTAAGCCATAAGTCTTCTTAATGAAAGATTAAAACAGTTCAAATGACAAAGACTCCAATGCACTGTGTTTCTATGTTGTTTCAACAGTGGATCAAGTGAGAAAATTAATATTCCAGAAATTACGAGAAGATGGCAGTGTTCTTCAAGTAGTACCTTAATAAATAATACCAACTTTTATATGAGACTGCTTTTTTTACCTGTCCATATTTCCCTCTGCCATTTTCATAAAACCACTCTTAGTTGGAGTTGTCATGTCAAGTCCTTTCTTACTTAAGTGAAGAAAAAAAAGAAGCAATCTCTGAGAAGTAATGTACAAATGAAACTCAAATTTCGCAGTAATTTTTCTTCTGATTACAACTTTTTATAGCTATTACTACATTTTTTTTGTTCTCCAAATCTGTAAATTTTTTCCTCTTCTCTTTTCCCTGTATTCCTTTTGATTTGAACTCAATTAATATATTTATTTGACTCACTTCCGCTTTGTAAGAAATATTCTTAAAGTTGTTTCTTTAACTCTGGAAGAAGTGCCTATGGATGTTGTGTGTCTGTGGACTTGGCCCTTTATGTAATATTTTACAGCTTTTTAATGCTTGAAAAAGCTGTAATTATCTTGTTTCTCAGAATAACAAGTCATAACAAAGATAAGAAAGTTATTAACACAGTATCTTTGAAAAAAACCTCTTCATTTGCTGGGGGAGGAGTTCTAGAAAAAAATTGATCTTATAGGATTTTTGAAATAAGAAGCTTAGATTTCACCTAGTAAATGTATAAGAAGCTTGTGTACTTTGAGCTGTTTGTGGTTGAATCTGAACCAGAACATGAATATAACTGCAGATGAGGAGAGGGCAGAAGTGCTTAATGCCTTCTTTGCCTCAGTCTTTAGTGAGAAGATGGCTTGTTCTCAGGACAGCTGTCCTCCTGTCTGGTAAATGGTATCAAGGAGCAGAATGATCACCCTGTTATCCAGGAGGAGGCAGTCAGAGAACTGCTGAGCCACTTGGATGTTCATAAATCTATGGGAGCAGAGGGGTGCTCCCAGGGTGATGAGCTTGCAAAGTCACCCTCCATCATCTACCAACAGTCCTGCCTCACTGGTGAGGTTCCAGATGACTGGAAGCTGGCCAGTGTGACACCCATTCACAAAAAGGGTGGGAAGGAGGATCCTGGTAACTATAGGCCAGTTAGCCTGACCTCAGTACCTGGTAAGGTAATGGAACAGTTTATACTGAGTGTCATCACAGAGCACATACAGCATTGCCAGGGTATGAGACCCAACCAGCATGGATTTAGGAGGGGTGGGTCATGTTTGACCAACCTGGTCTCCTTTAGTGACCAGGTGGCCTGCCTGGTGGATGTGGGAGAGGCTGTGGATGTTGTCTGTTTGGACTTCAGCAAGGCCTTTGACACTGTCTCCCACAGCATTTCCTGGAAAAGCTGGCAGCCCATGGCTTGGACAGGAGCACTCTTTGCTGGGTTAAGAACTGGCTGAATGGCTGGGCCCAGAGAGTGGTGGTGAACGGGGCTGCATCCAGCTGGCAGCCAGTGGTGTCCCTCAGGGGTCTGTGCTGTGGCCAGTCCTGTTCAATATCTTTGTTGATGACATGGATGAGGTTGTTGAGTCCNGTCCAGGGGAGGCAGCGAGGCTGGTGAGGGGTTTGGAACACAAATCCATGTGAGGATCGACTGAAGGAACTGTGGCTGTTTAGCCTGGAGGAGACTCAGGGGTGACCTTATCACTCTCTACAACTGCCTGAAGGGTGGTTGTAGTCAGGTGGGGGTTGGTCTCTTTCTCCAGGCAGCAGCTGACAGAATGAGGGGACACAATCTTAAGCTGCACCAAGGGAAATATAGGTTGGATATTAGGAAGAAGTTTTTTTATGAAAAGTCATAAAGTACTGGAATGATCTGCCTGGGGAGGTGGTAGAGTCACTGTCTCTGGATGTGTTTAGAAAAAGACTGGGTGTGACTATTGGTGCCATGGAGTTAGGGCATGGGTTGGACTTGATGACCTTGAAGGTCTCTTCCAGCCTAGTGATTCTGTAGACTGATGTCTACATTCCTGCCATGCAAAACAAAGAGTTTCCATGGCCCATAAACTTTTATCCTTTGCTACAACGTGTCCTTTACCTCTTGGAGCAAGTGCTTTAGTGCTCGGCAGGACATGTGAGGTACGAGTGTGCAGTGCGCTGCAGCCTGTAACAGCTCCATACCACTCCTGTGCAGGTATCTCTCAGAGTTCCTCTACGCCTGGCTGATGTCAACGCTGAGCCGTGCCGACAGCTCTCAAATGGCAGAGGAGAGGATCATGGAGGAACAACAGAAAGGCCGTAGTAGTAAGAAAACGAAGAAAAAGAAGAAAGGTACTTAGGTCTAGAGTGTTAACTCAAGACTTCTTTTTTTCCCTTTCATGCAGCCATGTAGAATTAAAATCCAAAATTTAAAGAGCCAACGCTGATATGGGTAGGAAAAATGTCCTAATGTTTATGAAGGCTGAATGTAAAACTTTTTAAGAATTTCCTATTTATTTAGTTAGTTTTTTACTTTCTAATAGCTCTTTCAGAAAAACACAAACTCATAGTCAGAGTGTTATGTGTTGGACCTTCTCAGAGTTTATAATTCTTGCAGAATTATGCTTTCGTGACTGTAACTAGATTCAAACACTAGACTTTCAGCATATTTCTGTAATTTCTATTTGGCTTTAGAAGTTCTTAAAGCATGTTTCTTAATTTTACGATGGTGAGTTTCCCTTTCTTTTCCTTGCCACCTTTTCAAGGGGACAAACAATTGGATATGAACAGCTCATGACCATATCAACTAAATTCTCTTGTACCTAGAAGTTCAGAAAATTACTGAAGTACTTGAGGTGCCAAGTGTTGGGCAGTTTGGCACTAATTAAACACTGGAAACTAAAGGGCAATTTACAAGAATGTTGTCAAGATTATTAGGATAAAATGTAACTTTTTAGCTGTAACTTTTTAGCCCTAGAAGTCAACAAGATCCCTGACCTAGGCCTCTTGTGTACAGACTGTAAGTTTGAGGCTGTTGTTTAGTGTTTTATAATGTCATGGGAATACCACTGACCAATTTATTCCATTGAGAGTAGAATCATGTTCATGTGACTGGTGTGTCCTGAGCTATTTTATGAGGTGAGCAGAAATGCATGTCTAGGCTTTGTATATTTAGATTATTTTAAAATATAATTCAGAGTTATGTGAACTTGTGGAAATTTGGAAGAACTCCTTTGATCTGAAAATGATGCATGAGCTTACACTGAATTTAAAAAAATGTATTTTTATGTAAAATTTGCAGTTCGCCCTCTCAGCAGAGAGATCACCATGAGTCAAGCATACCAAAATATGTGCGCTGGGATGTACAAGGTAACTCATGTGTTCTATTTGCTTCAATTTTTTTGTATGAGAGATCCTGTATAGATTGCATGCCTTCTTTCTTTGTAGTGGTGCTGGAAATTAAGTTCATATTTTTAATTTTCTATGGTAAATTCTCTACAGTTTTTCTGTCCTTCCAGTTATAGCTTAATCATAATTTTGATCATCCTCACAGCAAAATAAGACATAAAGCTAATACTTTTCACTGTATTTATCTTTTTTTTTTTTTTTTTTAAACAATGTTCCCCTTTGACATGGATGGCAAAGTAAGAAAACCAAAGTTTGAACTGGATAGTGAACAAGTTCGATATGAGCACAGATTTGCTCCATTCAACAGTGTTATAACACCACCTCCAGTGCACTACCTGCAATTTAAAGTGAGTAATCTTCAAACATGGTGCTGCCTGTGCTTTTATAGAAGTAATTTACTCATCTGCTTTAAATATCACTGTCATAGTAAAAAGAGCCTCAAAGTTCACATTGAAGCTATGTCGTAATGGCAAGGACTTCTAGATTTTGTTTTGTGCAAGAAAGATATATTGCATTGAAGTCTGTGTAAACTTAGATGCTCACATGTTTAGAAATTGGTCTGCTATGGCAGTTTAAATGCTTCTGTTCATTTGCTTGAAAATAAAATCTCTTGGAAGTCTATTAACAGATTTCTTGGCTGTGGTTAATTATAGCAGCATGTTTTTATTAGTGCAGCAAGCAAATAAGAAATATAAAAAAGGTAATTTTGAGTGGTGTTTAGAAGGGACCAGTGGAGGCTTGTCTTGTTCGGTCTCTTCCTTGAAGTAGCATTATAAATCACATATCTGTGACTTTGTCTAGCCAAATTTGAAAAAAATCAAGGTTGGAGATTTTCCAACCTCTTTGGTTAAACCAGTTACTTTTTTCTGGTCCTTTTAAGTCATAGGGTAACTGATTGAGGGCTGCACTAATCTTTTTGCCAATGTTCAGTCTGAATTACCAAGCCACAACCTGTGACCTCTAACATTACATTGTTGGCCGTTATGAACGAGGAGTCTTTATCTTTCAACAGCTTTGTAACTGTCTTTCAGGTAGCTCTTGGCTGCTATTAAAATTACCTATTAGCATCCTTCCTATCTAACTGAAAAAGTTCAGGTCCACTGACCTCTCCATGTGGCTGATGTGCTCTAAGCCCTCAACCATCTCCACATCTCACCATCTTTCTTGAACTGAGTGGATCCAGCCCTGGATGCAGTATTTCAGATAACAGAAATACTGGGTTCAGGATGATAACCTTCCTTGATACGCTGACCATACTCCTGCTTGTATACTCCCATAGGAGGCTTGTCTGATTTGTAGTAAGAGTACCTTGTTGGCTCATGTTAAGCTAGGTGTTTGCAGTACTCCTGGCAGCTCGCCCAGCTGGTTATTAGTCTCACTTGTGGGGTTAGTCTGAACTGAAACAGTGCTATTTTCTATTCCAGTTACTCTCCCCAGTTTAATGTTATGAACTGTTGTAGTGGAAATTAAGAAATTATTGTGGTTTCCTCCTTGTCATTAAAGGTTTGTTTTGTTTTTTTTAAATACCTAATCAAGAATAGAAAAAGGTGGAAGAATCAAAATTACATAAAATTAAGTACATAAGTACAGTTTCAGCATCTGATCTGCTGCAGCTTTGAGTAAATAATATACTTTTCTCCCTTTTTTTTCTCCTGTAGTTTCATATCCTGTTGCATGCCACTGTTAAAGTAAATGAATGGCAATCAGTTCAAGAGAGACTGTTTTATTAAGATTATGAGAATTCCATTATGTTTTGTGGCACTGTAATAGTTGAGCACTGTGTTATTGCTTGGGTTTTGCTATTTTAAATAAATGTTTCCAACTTCAGTTTTGATTTTTAAAATAGTATTTAGTTGACATAACTGTTTTCTTGAATATAGTAATGTGATAAAACAATCTCCTGGCAACTTTTAATTTCAATTTTATGTATCTTAACATGTATTTATATTTCTTTAACACACTAGGAAATGTCTGACTTAAATAAGTATAGCCCACCTCCTCAGTCATCAGATCTCTACATGGCAGCTAGCAAGCACTACCAGCAAGCTAAAATGATTCTTGAGAATATTCCAAATCCAGACAATGAGGTAAGACTGAAATCCTAGGAAAAGGAGTGTTTGCTCCAAATAGAGTGCTTGTTTTCAGCTGGATCTCTTTGAGATCCAAAATGTACTTCATCAAAATTCTGAGCAAAGCTGAATGCTTTAAGGAGCAGACAGTGGAGAGTGGTGGCATCTTCCGTGGTGGTCTGTTTCAGTGCATCAGAAAGTTGTACTTTCTGTTAAGAAAAAGCTCTCTCTGCTAAAGCTCTCTCTGAGATGCTGGATAGCAGCTTTATTTTCCTTGCATGTTGCCTTCTAGCCCCTTTCTAAAAGCACAGCACTTACAACCAGGCACTGATAACATGCCTGCTGTGCTTAGCTGGCATCTAGTAATTCTGTGGACTCCTAAGAGGTGGAGAAAATAGGTTTGAACATCATTAGGATGAAAGATTGAGTCTAGCATTTGTTCCTAGAGCAGTCTTCCCAGCACTGAGCTGTAAACATGGGTAGGAATTTCTCCTTCTTTGTCCATAGCCTAAAACCTTAAGTGTCTGCGACTATATTTTGAAGCAAGAAGGATGCTTTTTCTGTCACATCTAAGAAGGTAATAATAGTTACAGGATTAGGTCCTCCTGAGAATTTAGGAATCACTTTCTCCTCTCTGGATCCTGGTGATACTCACAGGTGAGCTATCTATTTGAGGCCAAGATAGTTAAGAGATAGTTTTGAGCACATCCAGAGCACTTCCATGCAAAAAGTCACCAGTTTGATACATGAGTTCCTCTTACCATTGTAAGAGGTAAAGTCTATCTATACCCTTATTTGTGTGAGTGCCACAGAACTGGCTGTAGTTCCCATGCATCTGTTCAAGAACTGTTAAAGCTGTGATTTCTGTGGTCTGTTGAATTTTTTTAAGAAGTGACTTAAAATAAATGGACCTTTCATTAAATTTAATTAATTCAGCTGTAGTAATTAATAGCAAATCCAAAACAGTCTGATCTCTGTTAAACTGATCCTGTAAGAGAACTGCTGTATTGCTAGTAGCATGTCAGCATTACAGTACTATCTTTGAAATAACTGTGAGGTCAAATGCTTTGACTTCAAGACTTTTTTTGTGTTTTGTGTTTAGGTCAATCGAATTCTGAAAGTTGCAAAACCCAATATTGTGGTCATGAAGCTGCTGGCAGGAGGCCACAAGAAAGACTCTAAGGTAAGGAAATGCCAGCTCAATTGAACGTAAAATGTAGTAATACATACATTAAGGTTGGATTCAATGATCTGGAGATTTCCCAACATGAATGCTCCATCTAATTCTATGTAAAGCCACCACAGATCTCTTAAGAGCCAAATGAGCACATTCAAGCCATAGTTACTTTAAGAACAGGGAAAGTAACTTAATTTATTTTTCCCCTGGAGATAGTTTGTTGTAGTTATCTAAATATGGAAATTTCTAACCTATAAATGTTTTGAGGAAAAAAATGGGAAATGCATGTGGGACAATAGAGATTAATAAGGGTATTCTTCAATAGCAGGAACAAGCAAGTGTAATAGAAGCTTGAACAAAGTCATGAGAGTGTTGGCTGCCACAAGGACTATTTTCTTTCAATCAATTGCAGTTTAATTTTTCTTTTCTGTCTGCAGGTTGTTCTCATTATGAGTGTTAAATGTAGTAGTACTGCTGTCTAGTGCTCTATATCTTTTCTTTATAGGTTCCTCCAGAATTTGACTTCTCTCCCCATAAATACTTCCCAGTTGTGAAGCTTGTTTGAAGGACAAGAGACTTTTGTTGTGATACCTGAAGAATATCTGTGTAGCAGATGCCAGCTGTAGGAGAGGGAATTAACTAGTGCTGCGCTCGCACTATGAGGGATGTCCAGGATAAAAGTACTGTTTTGTGTAATATCTGTAGTCTGCTGCCTTTACGTGATTTGAATGAAAACTGCTGGTTTAAAGTGGTTTGCGTTAAGCTGATTTTAATCAACTGTATTATTAAATGTTATATTTTAGTTGATATATTTTAATCATAAATAATTTTTATTAGTGCATTCTGACAAAGTGGTAGGTTAGGAACAGAATAAAAATGCAATAGAGCCTCATGTCTGATGCGCACAGCTGAGCTACTGCAATTCTGCATTTAACAAAGTCACTTGGAGAGATACTGAGTTTTTATATTCTTGCTTAATTGTATCAGCATTGCTCGCTTTGCAAGTAGAGAAATGTTAGGGATGTTTTCTTACATCCTCCAAGCTAAAACGATCTTTGTAGAGCTTGAGAGCAGACAAAAATTAGCAATTTAGCTATTGAGTGAGTGATTCCTAGTTGGAATTTGTTCCTTTGTCTTTGTTCTCAAGGTGCACAGCAGACACTGCAGTAGTCATGAGCAATACCACCAGGCACCGAGGCCTCTTATTTTACCAACTCTGCAACTTTGTTACAATCCTAGTAATAGCTCATGCAAACAAGGGATTGCTACATTTGCATGATTTTTATTCTCTGTTTTTGACTGCAATTGGACCTCTGGATCCTACTGTGTGCTGTAGTAATTTACAGGTAGATATCCAAAACTGGTGAAGCACCAAACCTACCCCTGCGTTCCTGGAATAGTTCTGCCTTCCAAGCTTTCAGATGTGAAATAATAGAAGCAAGCAGCTGTGTTTGCTCTTTGCAAAAGAGCAAACTTCTGCTACAAGCAAGGAAAAAATATTTAAAAAGCAGGCTTGACCCTGGCTAAGTCATATGTAGGCCATACAAGCAAATTCTCTGTTGCAAAGGACGATTATTGATTTTGGTGTACAATGACTTCAGCTGTAGGGATGAGCTTGTAGCTCCATATTGACCACGCAAGACATTTTTTGGTGTTAATCCTATCATCTAATTTTACTGTGGATTAACATCACTTCAGCTTCATCCTCTGAGTAGCAGCACTGCCAAGTTAGAGCCTGCAAACAATGAGTAACATCTGAAGTGGAACACCCACTTGTCTTCCAGCAATTTGCATCTTCCTGAAATAAGCAGAAGTACTGTCCAGAAAACACATTTTTTCCAAATTCTCTGCTAAGGCGAAGGCATATTACATTACATGTTTGCAAATTGTCATGATTAATATACTTGAATGCTTCCATATAGCTGCCAACAGAATAAAAAGCCTGGAATATGTAGATGTAAAATGGCACAGAGCATCCATCTGGCTTCTTGTGAAGTCACAAAATCTTTCCCCTCTTAAAAATCCTTAACTGCATTACAGTAGCTCAAGGACAGCCTTTGTTATTCCTCCAAAGTAAGCAGCTAGTAAAAGAGAAAGCAAATTACATGTGATTTGCGGAACCAAGAAACTAGCAATAATAATATTTACCCTTTTCATTACAATTAGAACTGGATGAATTGTACAGAATAACATCCAATACACTAGAGAAGATAACTTCTAAATGCTTACCTAAACTAGACCAGGTTTAGTTGTAAAGAAAAACCAGACTGCTAATATAAGACCAAGATGATTAGAGAAAAGTAGTAATGCCTCACGCAACTAACAACTTTAGTGAGAGACATCATCTACACCACACTTCCAAATTCATCTCTTGTT
>VXBU01017596.1:0-13154 GCA_013400315.1 Bombycilla garrulus | reverse complement strand
TCTCACAGAAGTACTTTTCTCCTAGAAGAGATTTTCTTCACCCAGTTATTAACTCCTCTCAAGCAACATTTATTATTATTTCTTTAGATAGAGGACTCAGATATAAATGGAAATATTTTTGACTGCCAAACTCCTATCCTTATTTCTCAAATAATCAACCAGAAAAAAAGGTAACAGCAGAGAGGTATTAGCAAACCTCACTTAAGATGGATCACAGCCTCTGTTCTAAACGTTAGTAAGACAAGCCTTCCAGTTAGTAAGTGGCTAAGGAAGACATCTGAAAATTGTAAGCCTTATGTCATTCATGTTCAGACCACCATTTTTACAGTTATAGACCTAAAGGTCTGGAAATTTCAGAAGCAGCTCTTCTTGAAAGAGGATGCCCATAGACCATGAAGAAGTCTTTCTAACTTATGCACCTTTGGCTATAAGCAACCTGTGCAGCAAGGTTAAACAGCAATGCCTGAAGAACATCCTCCTAGCCTTTTTAGCTCACAGAAATGCTGACCCTTGAAACTGAGCTTTCATGGGCNACTAATTGTTGGTTATTTTTATTTTTTTGTTTAATCTAAACTTTCTGCTATTTATTTCTATTAAAATGAAAGCAGTTTAATTTGTAATTTCATCTCTTTGGGGTAGAGCCTGCTCTGGCCAGCATCTTTTTGGACCAGTTGGAAAAATATTGCTTTACCAATGAAGATGAGATTATTTTTATCCCTGCCAAGTTAGCAACAATGTTAACACTGAAACTCATAACCCTAAGGATGTACTTACTAGCAAAGCATAAACAGCATTTTTGTGGGCTTCGGTTCCTGCTCTGACTGCCATAAGGCTTTCTTTTGATTACTTTGGGCTACTGAGACCAAATCTCTCAAGACAGAGGAATGTCCAGACATTGGTCAGCTTTAGACACAGCATCAATACTCTGCTCCTTGGTGCTCTTGAGATGTGTAGTTTAGGGTGACTTGACAGATGCCAGAAAACTGGCACCTTTACAATATCTGATCCTTGTTTTTTGAAGACCAACAATAAACTTCAGATAAACTGATAACTCAGATTTCAGGTTGCTCAGGGTAGCTTATTTTGAAATAGGAATAGCTAGTATTCACACAATGACATTGTAAAAAGACTAACTGCAAAACCTCCATGCATAAATAACCCTCTACTCATCAGTGCTTTGGATGATTAACATCTCATCCTTTTCAGATGCATCATATTCTTTTAAAGCCCCAATACCAAAAAAGCTTTGGGGCGAATTTCCCTAACCACTTTGTAGAACCAGTGGAGAGACAGTAGTGCGGTGATGGTGATGCAGAGGAATTCAGCCTGGCAGCTTCATGTTGCACAATCAGAAGCCTCCATCTCATGGACTGCAGGTGATTACTCAGGACTGACACCTTGCACATCACACTAACCTTCATGAAAACTTTTAAGTCTGGCCAGCTTCCACCACTGTTGTACAAATCAGGCCCTATTCCACACTTTAATTTCTTTATTTTTCATTTTGTTGGGTTTTTTTTAAACAATACATGACATGCTACAAACCAGCCTTTCCAGGGGGCAAGTCATCCTGCTTATCATCATAATTTAGGAATTGTTCCCTTTCCACTTCCTCACTGGCAGCCTTCGCTGCTGCTGGCTCTAAAGTATCTTGCCCCACTACATGTTTCTCATCCTCAGGTGGATTTGGCTCCTTCTCTGACTCAGGCAGCATTTCCTTGTGATCTGCAGCAGCCTTGAGTGACTCTTGAGGTCCTTCCAACTGATTAGAAAGCTGCTCCTCTTCTGCCTTAGGCTCCTGTTTTCTGATGTCAGTTAGGCTGTCTGTTCTTTCTGAAAACAACAAAAATTATTCTGAGTGAAAAAAACATGCCTTCCAATGTGGCACAAGTTAAAAACTTTAATAAAGAATGCTTTATATTTCTCCCTAAATTCTTGGTTTTCCTCTGAATATCTTCCAGTCACATCAGTTCCAGAGATAAGAGGAAGACAACTCATGTTTTTCCTACTGGTAACAGCTAAAGAAGGGAACTTCACTTATTATCAACAGATTCATGCTTCTACATTCTTAAAATGTTGGTACATGTGGTTAATAAATTGGGCAACTGAAACAGAGCCGTTTAAATAAAAATGGTAGTGTCCTATATAAGCACCACATTTCTGTGTGTTAAATCTTATTACCAACAATAAAATTGTTCAAAAGCTCAGGACAAATATCATATAGGCAGATTTGCAAGTATCCAAGCCTGTTCTTATTTTTAAACATGAAGAGGGAAGTGCAGGAGTGCTATAATTTTAGTCAACATTAACATATAACTTTTTTCTCATGTACCTGCATTTTTAATTTTAAAAATCCCATACAATTTTCTCAATTAGGATATATGTAGACATTGTCCTTAATTGCTAGCTCTCCAAAATGAGAGTTGCATACTCACAAGATTGTAATTTAAGATAGCACATAAGAATAATTAAATTTAAGAACTGAATTTCTATCACACACACTACTATGCAAAACAGACACATAAGGATACATCCATTAAAATTAACAGCTTCTGAAGTTTAGTGCCAAAAGAACCATTAGGCTAACTAACCAAAACCCATGTCTATCACTTCTTTTGCATTCTGCTCAATGACAAATGGGAAGTATGGATGTGTGTTTGTTTTAAGCCTAACTTTTAGCTATTCCACAGGGAGGAGGGGTACCAGGCTGAAAATGTCAAACTTACTAGAAAGCAAATTTTAAGTATACTTGAAAATTATTCCTTCCAAAAGTTGGGTATTTTCACCATATTAAATGAGGAACATGACTCCAGAATTGTAAATACTTCTATTTTCCTTTCTGTGCAACATACCTACTGAACTGAACCAAAGGAAATCCTACCAAGCTTTCCTTCAGCTGGAAACCCGACTGATGTTTAGACTGTTGATGACACTTTTTTTCATCTTAATCTGGTGTACAAAAATGTTTCTAGATGTTCAGTTGAATTACAACTGTTCTTAACCAGCTGTTAGTGAGACAAGGATTTCCAACTCACCTTTAGCTTGCATCAGGTCTGTTTTTCTTACTGTAGGTACTGCTTTAGGAACATCTTCACTGGTTTTCTGCTGTTCCAAGTCAGCCTGCTTGAACCCTGTTTGCTTCAAGGCTGGCTGTTGAATATTGACCTATGAAGTGAATATACACAGATGAGCACTGGTCTATATAACTGCACCTGGATTTGGAAAGTGAAGTTGAATTTAGATAAGAATTCTGCATGGGAAAAATCCTAACATGGAAATATTCAGACTGAAATTTTCATTGGTGACAGAAGTGCCATACAATTCTGAATATGCAGTAATGTTTCTATATAACAGCATAGGTTTAAATTCTCCTGATGTGCTGCGGTTAATGATGAGATTACTGTCTTTGGTTATTCTGAGAGTATTAAATAACAGCAACACCACACATTTATCCACTTTTGTTCTGCTACTGTGTCAGAGTCAGCAGAGCAAATAAACAGATGCCATTTATTAATAGTCTACAGGGCAGTAAAACTGAGTTTGGTCATCATTAGACTTCAGCGGAGTAAGGCTTGTATAGAACTGGTCTATATTAAATGCAGGATTAAGAAAAGTGTAAATTAACCAACTAGAAAATAATACCTGTTTAATATGATGGAGCTTGCTTAAGAATGTGTTAAATTCCAGTGCTAGACTGCTATAAGCATCAGACCCACTTAGATATATTAATATTCTAACTGGGCAATTAAAATGCTATGCTTTTACTTACACTGGCATTGGCTCCCTCATATGGCCATGTTCTCCCTGTATGCCAGTGTTGGCATGTTTGCCTGCTTGAGGCCCCCTTCCATGTCCTCCCCATATCTGGCTCTAGTGGCTAGCAGTCCTGTGTTTGGTGCTGTCCCTGTCAGTGAATCCCCTCATCTACAGCATGGAGAGCTCAGGAATGCCATGTCACCATCTCTCTATAAATTACTCCCAGACTGTATGAATTAAGTATTGGGGGTGTAGGTTTGTACCAGACCTCTTGGGACACACTTATGATTCAGCATTAGTTACAGGTGAAAACAAAAGATGGTCAGTGAACTAAGGGATGGACCCAGGGGCTTCCACACAGGCAAAATTAAGAACACCATCCTCTAGGAGGGGAATCTGGAGCTGCCTGTAGAGAATGGCGATTCTCCAGCTACAGCATGTTTCTGGAGCTGACTGGAGGTAAAAGAGGTTTGAAAAGATGGCCATGCTTCCCCTAATGTAGCCTTATGTCTCATACTGTACCCCTTCTAGCACGCACGCTCTTTTCATTGTCATTGATCAAGCAGTCAAGACCCTGCTTGCCCTGATATATGGAGTTATTCTTTCCCCACTGTTGTCTCAGAGACACTAAATGAGGGTGCAAAGCCAAGGCCAGTGGGGCAAGAGCAGAGCTGAGGTGTTTGCAGATGAATTTATGAGACTGATCAAAGAGAAAGACTTGACAGGAAAAAGAAAACAAAAAGATAAGCTCAGATATAGGACTATCCGCCTGGCAGCCCTGCATCAGTGAGTTCAGTTGGATAAAGAAGCTATAGTTGATGATTCCAAACAAAAGTCTGTTTACTTCCATGTCATTGGAAACTGGAATGCTCCTCCAGTCATCATCAACTCACTGCATTACCATCACTGCTCTCCAGAACCACCCCAAAGGAGGTAGTTGTATCGAGGTGGGGGTCAGCTTCTTCTCCCAGGTAAGAAGAGACAGGACAATGGGAAATGACCGCAAGTTGCACCAGAAGAGGTATAGATTGGATATTAGGGCAGTTTTCTTTGCTAAAAGGGTTGTGAGGCATTAGAACAGGTTGTCCAAGTAGAGGAATCACCATTCCTAGAAGTTTTCAAAAGGTGTGCCACAAAAATTTGGCACTTGGAGACATGGCTGAGTGGTGAACACAATGATGCTGGGTTAATGACTGGACATAGAAGAGGATCTTGGAGGTCTTTTCTGACCTTAATGATGTTATGATTATATAACTGGCAGAGAGCTATGTAAATTCAATTCATGCAAACATTGAACATAATACACATTTTGCTCTATACCAGTTTGGTGAAAAAAATCCAGAGTGTTACAAAACCATTTGTTTTATGGGGATTTTTTTGTTCCATTTTTATTTTTGTTTCATTAAAAAAAAAAAAAAGCACCAAATATGCAGAGAGAGAACAAGCATATGCACATTTAGAGATATAAACCTCTTTGTGTCTGGTCAGGCAATCTTATGATATAGGAAGTCTCACAGATGAAAGGAACAAACAAGCACATACAAACAAATAAACAAAGAAAAGGAATCTAGTGCAAGTAATTGCAATTAAAATCTGTTGCAAAGCCACATTAAAAACTAAGCTGACCACCTTTATATTAGGGTCATCCCTAGATCAATTTTCTTAAATAAGATACAATTGACAGACTAATGTATCATCTCAAAATGATGCAGATTCCATTTACTTACAATGATATATTTATTATTTACTTTTTATCTACTTATTTGATACTGCTGATAAAAACTATTGACAGGAGCTGTAACTTTTATTCAAAGGCGTAACTGGATAGTGCTTCCTGTTTCTAATGCTTCATTCATGTTGCGGCTCTCACACAGTGCAGGCTACTAGGATAAAAGGTCACACACTTCAGTAGTTGTGTCTCCCCCATTTTACATAAATGACTGGAAATAGACTGAAACCATTACCTATGAGAATCTCTGGGAAGACCTTTTAGCTATTTTCTCACACCATTTTTCACCTCTTTGTAAAACCAAGATTCATTCCTCACTGCCTTACTCTTTTCACTTCTGAAGTCATCAAATTTAGCCTTTTCCTAGCCAAAGAAAAAAGGGTATATTTCACCAACCCTTCACTGTCTTTATAATGAGAGTAGGCTACACAGGTAGAGAGAAAGCCCCACTGCAGTCACATGTAAAAAGTCTAACTTCTGATACTTCTGTTTCTTCAGTAATCCTGAACAAAGGGCTGTTTTGGTACAGAAATAAACTGGGTGCCTTCTCACCCAAGAGTCTGATTGCCTCTTTCCAGGGCCATCCATATCAAGCTTAACCAGTCAAGTCCTATCCATGACCAGTTCCCACATTAAGCAAGAAGCATCAGTAAATCACATGCCAAGACAATAGGATGTACTGAAATTTCTTTTTCTCAGGATTTTCTGCCACTCTCTGCACCCCACGAGAAAAAGACAGCTGACACACACCCAACCTATTTGCCAAGACTGCCCTACCCTAGGTGAGCCTTCAATAGGTTCAGCAATGAATGGTTCTCCGGCTCAGAATATCCAACATCAAACAGCTAAGACATTTCATTATCCCTTTATTCCTATAGTAAAATGCTGACATAAAGGACTTCTGTAAAAGTTCATAGCTGATGAACCTTAGACTACAATATTAAGGGTTTGCTGCTTCTCTGAAGTGATTCACAATTTATCCTCATCCTTAACACACAAAGCAACTAAGTACTTTTAACACAGTCAAAAGGTATTGTTAACTAAGGTTCAGTTGTGTAAATATTCCTTAATGGACCCCATACCTCATTCAGCATCGCCTCTCAAATTCTGCCTATCACAGAAACACAGTGATTTGAAGTCTCCTGCAGGACATCGCCTTGTTCTGTCCTTGAAATCACTCCATTTCCCATAAGATCAGAAACATTCCACAAATGCTGAGGTAGTGAAAAAATTAATGAGATGGGATAATGCAAATAGGAGATAGCAGAAAAGTGAAGGAACACTTAAAAATTACAAAGAAAGTATTTTCAAGAAATTATCCAAAATATACCTGGCTATGTTCTGTGAAGTCTTTGTTTTCTCTGATTTGTGGTACATCACAACTCTTCTTTGTAAGCTTATCTATCCTTTCTTCACATTGTTCTTTTAATTCTTTCATCTGATTGATGCACTGTGACCTGAAAAAAAACATGAACAAGACAATTAACTCTCATCTAGACTCTTCTATAATGTACTTTTGTAAAATTATCTATTTTTCATGTATCTATTTTTTTCTTTACATTTTGTTATTTCCTTTATTCTGCTACCTGGGCTCTACTACCTGAGAAGTCACTAGGAAAAAATGACGTATTGACCTAAGTCCTAAGAACAAATTCGTAGTGCAGGCAAGTTCTATTGGAAGAAATTAATTTAAACTACTTTTGTTTGACCAGCTTAAGAAGCTACATGATTTTTTTCTTTGTGTCTTTGCTAACCAGTCAAGTCCAGTTAAAATCAATTTTGATCCTTGAAGCATTTCTAGTATGATTAAAGAAATTAATATTTTGATTTTAGCAAGAAAAACAGAAAAGTACCACTTGAAATACAAAATAGATGTAATCTACTGTTAGTGAACTGAACACACTTCCTCAACATTTCAGCAAAGTGCAGTGCTGCAAGATGTAACAAAACATATGTGACAGAAATGGAGTTCATTAGTAGCTACTCTAAGTTCCAGAAGGAATGTATCCTTAATGTGCAAGCGCTGTATATCTTCTGCATACTTTTAATAGCTACACAGCACCATTAGCATCTCAACCTTTGTGACAGCAGTCTTCTATCTGCATCTGTGCAGACTGCCCTTCCCTCAAAGCTCCCTAACTCCTAGGTAAGGTCTGCTGTTTGCAGCAGCGTTTTTCCTAAAGCTGCCAGGACAGTGTTCTCCACTTCTGTGGATGTGCTGGGGATGCTGTGCAAAGCCCAGGAGTTTTGTCAATCTCAGTTTCTCAGGGCAAGTGGCTACACTCAAGGGCAAGATCATCCTTTCTCTCCCATTCTCTTCATATGTCATTTTATAGCTTTTGGTTTATATCAGAGGAAGAACAAGACCTGGTGAATAACAAACCAACATAAGCATTACCCCATAATACACACAGAGAAGTCTTAGAAATTGGTCATCATATGACCCAAAGTATGCTCTGACCCCAGTATGAACAGAACAGCAGTTTGTTTGGTGGGTCCCAACGGCAAGTATGTCATGCTAGAGGAAAATGTGGTGAAAAATCACTGTCACTGTCAGTACCCACTGCCCTGGGGAGCCTGCCCAAGGAAGAGCAGGCTCTTGGCTCAGGATCACATTTTCTTCTCCATGCTGGTCTAGCAACAAAGAAATTTGATGGGATCTTTAAACTTTTCCTCCTTTCTGTCTCCTTTTTCCACTCAAAGGTAACTTCCAATTTTTACATATACAGTCAACTACAAACCTTGCAAACACATCTTTCTATATTCAAAATCTTTTCCAGCAACCTTTGTACAACAGCATGGTCAACACACTGCACGTTTCTCCTCCCCATCACTAAGAAAGGCGGTGCATTTCTCCTGATTCTGGCTCTGACCAGTGTTATTCAGTCTGTTGCAGTTTCTCAAGATGCAAGTAAGTTGCTACATAACCCAAAGATGTTTTCAGGCTACGTACACTCTACCACAGCAAGTGACTCATTTTTATTGCACTTTCACCCTTCTCCAGCCCCACTTTTCAAAAGCAAAAAATCCCTTCTGTTCACACCTAGAATGGAAGAGTAGCAGACAGATATTGCTAACTGACTGACCTTTATTATAATTTCTTGTTGACCAGACATTATTCTAAAGTCTGATTTGACAATACTAATACATGGAAGTCACCAAAATAAGTCGTGCTTCAAACTGGTGAATATCAGAGACAGTAAAACAGCATAGGCTTGAGTTATGCTCACATTCACTATTTTCTAGGAAATAAAGGGACTTACTAATTGTGTAACAGTTTGCAAGTTTGAAAAAGATGCAGTACACAGACAACCTGACGTCAGAGATAGAGCATTTGAGAAAGGTTGCACTTGGATCCCACATTGTACGTGAAAATAAAGTTCATTTAACAACCGTGACAAACCCTCACAATTTTAAACTTATTACATGTATCAGAATTCCCTTCCTTTAAAGGAGATTTGAATACTCTACTCATGCTTACAACAACTTCTAGAGTACAGGGACAGCCTTAGTTTCTCCCCCTCATCCCATCACCATGACATTTCAAATATGCAAAACTGATGTTCTTAAATTCAGTCTTTGTGGCATATTTTCTCCTTCACTACATAGATAATTCTGTGACACAGAGTTCACCTGTGCACACACAAAGGAGCTCAAATAATACCCTCCCCAGCTGCTCCCAGGCCCATCAAAGGAGTCACCAGCCCATCCAAGGATCATCTCCATGAGCCTAAAGGAGCACAGAAGTGGAGAAGAGCCCAAACTACAAACTCAGAAGGAGTGACAGCCCATCTAGACCACCCCCACAGCACATTTTGCACTAATAGACACTCGCTTTCAGGAGAGAGGAATGAGGCTACCAGTGGTGCGTGCACTCATGCTTCATGTGTTCTGGGTTCTGCACACCTGGCCGTGTACAGATATGCTCTGCACACACAGAGAACAGATGTGCAGCCTCTCCCCTCCTCGGCTGTTGTATTTGCCTATCCCTAGCAGGAGAAACAGAGCACCTTTGTTCTCCAGGAGCATCTACCATCTCCTTCCAACCCTAACAAAAAAGATTAATCCTGCACTCACACTCTTGCACTTGTCAGGTCTGCAAATATCACACTAATTATCAGACTTTTTACAGGTAGCAAGATTTCTAAAGACATAGTTATGTTACAAACAAAACTCATGGGAACAAAAGTGTGTTTGAATATTGGAATGTATTCAAGAATTATTTCAAAAGTTGAGTCCAGAGGCTTCAGTTTCATTCTGGCTGCTGCAGGAGAGAAGGGTCAGTGTGCCAGTGAACCTTTGCTGAAGAAGCTCTAACCACAACCAGACAGCACTGGGCACAGTGTACACCAAGGGTACGTTGGGAACTCGACTGCTGAGGAATGCACGTTCTTTTTGCACACAACACCAGTAAGGCCAGATAGATCCTGCTGACTTCTGCAAGGAAAACACTAAGCTTGCTCCAAAAAATGCTAAGATGAAACTTCCAGACTTGGGTACAAGAAGAAACAATTTTTTCTTCTTCTAATTTCACAGATTTTGTTCTTATGCATTCCATATGCACAACTGCATTTACCACTGTCTTCTACAGAATAGTAACTGAATGTTTAAAAAGAGTTATTTACAACATGTGCCATTTAAAAAAGACATTCAACTTCTGTCATTTTTTAATAGCATTTTCAATTGTACAGATAATACGGTCTCCCTGTTTCTGCATTGGGCAGTGTACTTGCTACCTAAGGTGCAAAACCTTCATCCATGCAAATCCAGGAAGCACATAAAAGGAAGAAAAAGGAAAGAAGCACATAATCAGGTCTAATGCCTCTTCCTGGCGAGGCAGATGAACAGAGAGGCAACACAGTGGTTTATGCCTAATGCAGAGGGGAGAAAGGAAGACAGCCTAAAAATAACATTTGGAGTTTTTCTAATTCTTATTCTCCTACACCCACAATCACATTGGGAAAAGGTTGTTTGTAAGCATTTAAAGAGGAACATAGGTAGCCAAGCACCATCCATTTCTTCAATAATCTAAACACAATGTAAAGTTAGTTGTGTAAATTACTACAGCAGAAAAATATTAACATTCCAATGTCCTCCCTAAAGGTACACAACAAGCAATGTTTTAAAAATACATGTTCCTGCTAGAACTTTGTGAATGCTGCACAGTACTGAAGCTATAAATTATTTTATGAAAATTCAAGTCCAAAGTTTATTTTCCTCACTTGTCCTCCTAGGAAAAAAAAGTCTAGAAATAGAAAATGAACATTTAAGTATTATGCAGCAAAGCTAGTGAAGACAGTACAGCTCCTTGACTGAGCTAACTGCCTTTACAGACTCCCATGGAAGCCCCGTAGGAAATGGTGCGCGCGCCTGAAGACTAACGAGAAGCAAATCAGCTAGCTTGAGTCCCTGTTCAGCTACCACATGACTGATTTATCATGCCTGTCTCTACACTTACACCCATAAAATCCAACCCATGTTTACCACTGTATCCTGCTTAGCTCTTCACCTTGAGCCAGCCCAGACCTTGGAGCTGTGCTGTCTGAATACAACCTTCCTCTGTTTAACAAAGAGGGATTTTTTTATGGTACACTACCACAAGCTGCGGCGCTCTGCCAGTGATTTCCTCAACACAGCCATGTTTGTAAACACTTCACCAGATATGGGTGATAAACTTTCAAGTTTTCCTAAGCCTCCAAGTTTTCCTAACTACATTTGCCTTGTATCACTTTCCTGCACGTGTATATCAATCCAGTGCCTCACGTGTGTACCTCTCATGTGGCGTATGACTGTCCAGATCTATTTGTTCCTGCTGATCTCAAACTTAAAAGGAAGGCACTGGCAAACAGATTCACTGACTAGCACAGAACTATCAACAGAAGTCCATGCGTCTCACGTCTGTCATTTAACTGAACAGCAAACAGACAGTGCTTAACAACCATGGTACACAAATGAACTGAGGAGGAAAAGGCCCCTTAACAGACACATAAGCCACACAGCTTATTGAAAGGCAAGTACTAAAGTTTCCAACTTCCTTCTACTTTTCTGTTAGATGTCTTACAGTTCCACCAATATTCTCCATCTAGGTTATATTTATTACATGAGTAATAATCAAAAAAAAAAGGTCATCACCAACAATCATAAGTATCATGGAAGTACTAACATTAATCTTCAATTCCAAGGTGGGGGAAAAACAAAAAGAAGAAAATGCTTCAAGTGTAGCCTGCAGAATTCAAGTTCTTTGAGAGTCATGTTCCACTTTTAGTCATAATTCCTCCAAAACCTGGCTAAACAATGGCTGCTGAAAAAATACCTATCACTACAACAATTGCATTCTTGATGGAACATCATTATGAGAATATGCAAACAGCAAATTCTATTGCTTTTTTATATCTATGCACAAGGGGGAAGATACATAAGGGTTGTGAAGGCAGGTAGAGGAAACAAGAAAATTATCGAGCAGAAAAAACTGAGGAGAAATGCCTAGAAATATCAGAAATGTGTGTTTAGTATAAGGATACTGATAAGTACTCTTCTTCAGTTATCCATGCTTTACAGCTCAGTGGGAGATCTCAAGAAAAAGCCATGACCAAGTATGTCACATAAAGCAGAACACATGAGTCTGATGGTAACAGACATTCCCAAGACCTCTGTTAGTTCAGTAAGGTACAGCTTCTCATCAGGTATTCCCCTATCTTAATTCAAACTTCTTCACAGTTTATCCTCTTCATGTTTTGACTTTCCTCTACAATTCTTAAGTGATAATATTGTTACCTTTATCCTCCTGCAATAGAAAGAATATCAAGAAGTGTCTGGGCACAGAGATGAAAAACACTGGAAAGTTTATGCTCTTCTCCAAGATCAACTGTGAGCAATTTTAGAAGATGTGTCAGACATTACCTTCCCCTTAAAAATGTGTATTTACCAACAGAGCTATAGCTAACACAAGAGCACTCTGGGTTATAACCAGTCACCTATAATTTAGGAAGTAATCTTCCTTAAAAAACATACTTACAGGTCATATGAGAACTTCCTCTGAAGGTTAGTCTGGTTCTTCTGAAACAAGTAAACATCCTGCTGTAGCCTTCCATACTCTGTCTGTAACTCTTTCAAGTGTTCTGGTCAAAGTAGGATTAAAACACACATCAAAATAGACATATACATACATATTCTACAACAGAAACACCAAGAAACAAATCTATCATAAGAATGCTAAATTAATTCATTTGTCATGCAAAATACATTTGCACAAATGCACAGTAACTGTTGAATTTATTCAAAAAGGGTGCACATGATCTGGCAAAAATAATCTTTCAGGATAATACATTAGCAAAACCAGTATAATGCATATTTTAACTTACTTTTCCTCTTAAGAAATACACAGAACTGATTTGCGAACCCTGCTAAGTTGCAGTCTGGAAAATCTTTAAGGCTATGAAATCATAATCAGAACACAATATGAAACAGCATTCACATTTATCAGTCATATACATGCAAGCTTGCAATGCTTCCCTGAATAATATGCAATTTATAGCCATGTTCCTGAGCAACAGAGGCATCTACGATTTAGAGTTTTCTTCCTGATAGAAACCTTTGTGAGAGGTTACCAGAAGACAATACCACAACATACTTACCTCTTTATAGGGGTTGTTGCAGTCTGAGCATATAG
>VXBU01017595.1:32773-43351 GCA_013400315.1 Bombycilla garrulus | reverse complement strand
TCATAGGGCAAGGTGTTAATGGCCCATTAACAGGAGATGGTCTGGGGGAGGAGGTAAGGAAAACTCTTCCCCTCCTGATTTTAACAGTTCATGGAGATAGAATACAGACCTTCTTGAATATTTTACACTGTAACCTAGGACATACTTCAAAATGGGGGGGACATGCGAGAACCTGAAAGCTTTTCATAATTATAACATATGTAAAGCATCACTTGTTTTTCAGTTTCAATTTTATAAATAATTAAGTCAGTTTAGTTACGGTATTTCTAGGTGATTCAAATGAAGGAAAACCTTACTGTGAACTGATAAAGTTTAGCAATATGTGTACAGACAAGTAAAAGTTCCCTACTCAAATTGTCATAATAGTGATAGCCAGGTGGCACTTTTAGTTGAGAAAGCATCCAGGGCTATTGTATTGGGATCATAGTGCCTTTCCTGATCATAAGTATTTTAGAAGCGAGCATGGGCCCTTTTCTGAACAACTTGTAAAAAGGAGAGAAAAAAACCCCAGAAATTAATTACAAAGCCCCAAAACAGCTCCTAAGAGCACAGGATGAATTGAGCCATCAGTGAATGCTAGGTAGTGGCCGAGGAAAGTCATGTAATTTTGGCGGCCATTCAGGAATCCTCTGACTAGTTTGATCTTCTTTTGATGTAGGAACTTAAACATTTTACAGTTTGGTAGTAGTTAATATTGTTAAAAAGTCAGATTTTTTTCTGTTTTATTTACGTTTTTAATGTTTTTCTAGCAATTGCTTACGTGTTGATTGGCAACAGCTTGTATGATGAAGCTATACAATATTTTTCCACAATGCTGCAGGTAAGTTTTCTGCTTGGACCCCAAAAAATAACTTAATGAAAATATCCATTGCTACATATGGCTTTTAATAAAACAAATATTAAATTAAGGACTTTTAAATGAGAGTAATTATTCTACTGTTTGTTCATTTTCTTTTCCATCCAAACATAAGCGTAGTCTTAGAACTGGGTGATCAGTATCTTGGTTATTTGGTGAGTATTTTTCTCATGTGTAGGCATAAAGTTTTTATGGCACTTTCACCAAAAAAGCACATATTTTCAGAAAACTGACCTCTGCAGAGCTCAAGTTCTTTGGATTGTCGTCTTATTGTGTAGGCTGAGATATTTTAAAGTGGACTTTTTTAGGTGACAGCATGTTTCCAGTAATGTGAGGAATGTGACAGAGGTAATTTATTGCTAGAGGCAAGTTACACATTGCTTTCACAATGATAAATGATTATGTATGCTGGCTTTATCCTTTTTCAATAGTAAGAGTTTGATTAGTTTAATATATAAATAAAACATAACCAATACTTATATTGTGGGTGTTTTTCCTGACCAAAATAAAGAATACAGAATCTTCTGCAGTTAAGTAGGAGGTAGTCACATTTAAAACATACCAGCCCTTCCAATTTATAGGTTTGACCTAAAGATGATTTGAAAATACTGCCTTTTTTTGGCTAAAAAACTGATATCAGAAGCACAGACATACTTTTTCATTTAAACTGTTTAAGTACACAAATGTAAGCTGAAAGCAATACTGCATATAATAGCATGTATTTTTTTCTTAAATGTCTTATCACTTGTTCTTAAATTGAGTGGAAGTATGGCAATTTAATGGAATTATTCCAGAGAATTTATCTGAGGACAAGAACTTTGGGGGTTTTTGTATGCTTTTATTTTTATTTGGCTGATATAGGTGTTTAGTGATATCTGTCTTTGATTTGTTTTAATGTGAGGACTTTTTTTTACTGTAATGAGAAATCCTGCTTCCAAACCCACTGGATTTATGTGCTCTTTCCTGTCTTTATTCAGAAGGAAACTTAATACAAGTGAAGATAAGCAAGATACACCAACTGTAGAAAGATACTGTGAGAAGTGTTTATGTAATAGAGTACTTCTTCAAAACCCACATCTCAGTTTAAAGTATGCTTTGATATGCATATGGTATGCCAGAAAGGCTGTAAAGTGATCATAATTATTCACTCTGTTTTCCACAAGGCAATTTTAAATACATGTAAAGTGCGCATTAAAGCATTTAACTGAATACAACAGCCTTGCTTAGCCGAGGTAGTAAAAGCAGGAAGTTACTTACTGTTGATGTTGCCAAGTGTAAACTTGGAATAGTTCAAGCCTGGCAAGCAGCCAGCATTGATATGCTACGTATTCTGCTGTTTTGTCCATGGCAGAGTTTGTTTCTTGGGAAACAGTTTGTTTCTTGGCAGATGTCCCAGTTAAATAAGACCAGGCCTGTGCCGCAAACTTGTAGCACAGCTGTGTTCCTTGCAGGTGTGAAGATGGGGTGATTCTGACTGGTTTTCAGGGAAACTGACTGCATACGCATTGTTGTGTTGACAAAACAGTTTAGCTGTGTAGCTCATGAAATTTATATGGGAAACTGTGGTTGGAGTAAATAACATCAAACAAGAAGTAGATTTACTATGTAGGGTGCATCATCCCTAAGTGCCCAAGTAGGAAAGTCACAAAATTAAATCTAACACGAGGAAAGTTGGTTTGATTTTGCAGAACTATTTTGGTAGAATACTTCTGGTTTTAGTTGCTGTCTGAATATAAATTTGATCAGGATGTTACAATATCTTGCTCAAAAATTTTAAATCTCAAATTAAAATGCTCACAAAATAAACTTTGAGTGACCAACTTGTATGTTTCTTATCAGTTCAGCAACATGAAACAGAAGAAGCTACATAATTACCAGTAAGGTTACAACTAATGAAGATTGAGTAACAGTATTCTAATGAATACTGTGTATTCTAATCTATTCTAATGTACACTTGTTGCAATCTTTGAGCCTCCAAGGCTTCCGTGGAGAGAAAAGGCTTAGTCATGTACTATACCCTACTTCCTAAGACCCTCTGTTATCTCCCTATTGGCTGTATGCCAAATGTCCTACGACTATAGGTCAAAACACCAAGACCTCAGACTATTGGCTAGTTATCCCAATCCTACCTAATCCTATAAAAACCCCTACTTCTNTACACTGAGTAATAACTTTTGATAGGTGGTCACTCGCACTATAACTGCTCTCTGTTTGGCTTTTTTATGAGACAAATACTCCAGAACTATTGCATTAAATTGATTTGGAAGTTGTGATCGTATGAAAGTATGGACTGTAATACAGTAAGTTTCTTTGCTTGGCAGCTATGATTGTTCATTGCCTGCTACTTTAAATCAGCTACAATTAAACACATATTGAAGACACCAAAAAACCCACAACACAAATTAATATTTTATTTGTTTAACAGGAAGAACCAGAGCTGATTAGTGCAATTTATGGACGAGGGATAGCATATGGAAAAAAAGGACTACATGTGAGTACATAATTTTTTTAGTTATTACCCAACTAAAGTATTTGAGTCTGAACAATAAAAAATCCTGGAACAGGAATAACTAGACTGGTTAGAATGTGTTAAGTATACCCCAAAATTTTTGTGCTGTCCTACTTCCATGCTGAGTCTGCCCCTTGGTCGCTGCACTGTATAACACAGAGGGATCAAACTGATCATTTGCTCAAGCCATGGGTATATTTGCCTTGTGAGACTGTGGAAATAAAACTGCATGACATAAGTATGCCAAAGGAGAAGACAAGGCACTGTTGTGAATGGTGGATAGTAAGGCTGTGAGCCACAGCTTCTTGAAAGAGTTGCCGGTTAAGCTAACAGGCAATGTCTTGCCTCTAAGAGACAGTTTTATGAAGTCCTAGTGAATCCACCTCCACGTCTAAGCTGTATTTGGAAATGAAAAAGTCTTTTATTGCAGCTTGGGAACATTGTCAGTTCTTCCAATACAGTAGATTTCACATTGCTTTTTGATTGCTTATGCCCCTTGCTAAGTATACTGCCTTGAATTTGTTTAAAAAAAATTCAAAGTTAAATTACTTGGTTGCAATACTTACTGCTTAAATAATTTCTTGAGCAGAAATAAATTTATGAGTAGACTGTGGTCCTTGTAGGACTTTGTGGCCCGTTGAATCATGATTGAATGGTTGCTAGAGTTCTAGAAGAATGAATAATTGAGTAAGTCCATGAAAATTTTCTTTGTACATAAAGTTTAATTGTCTAGAGGTGCTGACAAGAGCTTAAAGTCCCTCGTATTTGCTTGTTTTTAACATCAACATGAGTTTGTTTTCTCAGTTTAGCTAGGTGTTGATACAGCTTCACTTGATAGAAGTTTTTGAGTGACGCCTTCAAGACACAAATATGATATTAAGCACAAAATTGCTCTGAGAAAGAAGAAAAAGATCATTGAAATCTAATACAGAACTTGCTATATAATTACTTACATTTTTTTTTCCTAATTAAGTAACTACTTCCATCCTATTAATTAAGTAACTACTTCATTGAGGATGATTTAAGGTTTTAGATAGGCCGGATGCTTTTGGTGTCACCCCATTTATCAGTACTGTTTTGCTTAAGTTGTAGACAGTGCTGATGACAGCACTGGTGGGTGTGAGTTGTGCCTGTGTGTTGGAGTTCATGTGGGAGCTTGAACCAGCTTTGCTGCCAAGCAACATAACTCTGGAGCTATAAATTGAATATTTATTCACAGAGTTATATTAATTTTTAGAGATACAACACTTAGATGATGTGTACAAAGTTTAGTTCTGTTGTTTGCAGCAGACAGATGTTTTTTTCCATCTATTTGCAGAATAATGCATCTTGATGTTTTTAGCAAAGGTGTGACAGCTTTTAATATAAACTGTTACACTTTCAGACACTTAGCCAATCTAGTTGTCCTTCATCTTGAGAGTATATTAGTCTAAGTATGGTCCGTTTTTGACCTTGTTTGTTTTTCTTCTTTTCAGGATGTGAAAAATGCTGAACTTGCTCTGTTTGAGCTCACCAGGGTGATTAGTCTTGAACCAGATCATCCTGAAGTATTTGAACAGCGAGCAGAAGTGAGCATTTTTGCATCTTTTCAGGCTTTTGGAGAAGTTGCATATACAGTGTTTCCAATTATATCTTAACTGATTTAATGACTAAAGCTTGGCATTCTGTGAACATTCTTTGTTGCTTTTAAAATATACACATTTCCTTTCGAACAGTGTAATCTGTGGAATATTTAGTTTTGAAATAAGACATTGACTGTATAGAGTTACTCAAGCCAATTCAATGGCATATGTTAAGTGTTCAGTTTTTGACATACTATATGGCAAGATCATTTGTGTTTAGGATTTTTTAATAAAAGGAATCAAAATATCACTTGAACCTTACTGTTTACACCTTCTGTCACCTGAGTAAATCTACTGTGAATACTAGTTGTTAAAATACCAAATTTTTAAAAAATGAAATGTTTTGGGTTTATATTTGTGCATGTGATTTAAAAGTCATTCCTACCTGTGTATATTTTTTATTTTGAAAGTCAAGTTTTGTTTTGCTAACTAAATTACAGAAAATGGATGTCAAGAAGCAACTTTGTAGACAAACCAAAAGTATAAATATGAAAGTCAGCATAAGGTATAATGATAGTTGCCATAATAGTCATAAATTTTAATCTTTTTAGTGATCTCTTAATACATTTGTGATCCTTGATCTAAAAATGTGAAAGACATTCAAATAATTGGAAATGGACCATTTTCCATTGGTGGAATGTTTTTTTTCAAATAAGGCTTAGAAGAATAATTACACTTTCATTTGAATATGTTGAAATAGCTTGAAATTGAGTACTTTGCTTTGACTGACTTGTTTTTAACTTGGAATACAGGGTTTCTGTGTATGTGATGATGCTCATGTATACTGATAGTTTTGAGAAAAATTCTTTCAGATTTACTCTTTCATAGGAGTTTAAAAGCCATAATTACTGAAATTTATAGTGGAACTTTCCAGCCTATTCTAGCAAATACAATTACTCCGTTACAGCTGAACATGGAAAAGAATAATCTTCATATTTCTAAAACAAATCTCTTCAGTCTGTCTACTCTAAACTGTGTTTTGGTTTTATACTCTTAGATACTGTCCCCACTAGGAAGAGTCAGTGAAGCATTATCGGATCTCACCAAAGCTATTCAGCTACAGCCATCAGCAAGGCTCTACAGGCACAGAGGTACTCTTTACTTCATTTCTGAGGTTAGTGGATTTTGGGGATTCTCTTTTACTTTGGTTGTGGGGATGTTGTTCATTGTTTTGTTGACTTCTGTGCTAGTTGTTACTTTTGTTCTAGAACTTCTTCCCTATTTAGTTAAAAAACCTAAACCAATATAATAACAAAAGCTCTGATTCTCCTGTAGCTGGCTTTCTGGCAGTTCAGAGGAATTCTGTAAGCATTTTTTTGCAAATCTATTTAATGTGGAGAATCAGAGGACAAGTACCTTGCATGCACACCTCAGATTATTTTGTGTTTGAGGAGTGTAGGATGTGGATAAAGACTTTGACTTGATTTGTAACCTCTGGGTGCATTTAATTCGTATTGATAAACACCAGTCTTAAAAGGGAAAACAGTTATGGCCAAGGCAGGAAGTCCTCTATATACCCGCTCCTCACAATAAACAAAAAAACCCTACAAAAATGTTAACATCCTATTTTGCTGTGTGATCTGTGTATGTTGTTCTTGAAGCTTTAATGTAGAACAAGTAGCTTTGTCTTGAAAGATTGTGTGAATACTAGATACTGGACTTTCTACTTGATTCTTCTGATTTCACTGTTTGCTTCCACCTGTTTTTCCATTTACTTTACTATGTTTTATACAGTACTTCCTGTAAAAGTTGAAAGTGTATTGGGCATTCTGTGATGTTCTGATGGGTAGTTGATAATCATTGCTCCTTAGCCCTGAGACTTACTTCATATATTAAACAAAATTCTGTGGTTTACTTTTATGAAAATAAAAGTAGGTATTCCTCTTTATTTGTATGGTGTTTTCTCTGTCATCTGAAATCTTCTTTATCATAGGATTATGCAACAGCCCATGAAGATTTTCAGCGCTCACTGGAACTGAACAAAAATCAACCTATAGCTATGCTTTATAAAGGCTTAACCTTCTTTCACAGAGGACTTTTGAAGGTAAAGCTATATTAAACAATAGTTCATGTAGAACAATACTCTTTATTTGAAGTTAATTCCATAAAGTAATGGAGATATCATTGGCATTGATATATGTATTTTCTCTCACATAAGGAAGATTTTTAAGGTAAAAGAGCGCAAGCAAAATAAAACAATTCTATGATATGATACATAAATACTGCAGGTCTTGTTGAATCTCAGTAGATCAGTGATAACAGACATATTTTAAGGAGTGTTTTGAGAGATACTTGTATTTAGCACCTCTGCTAGTATTTGTATGATTATGTTCCAAAATTTCAAAATGAAATGGAGATTTTCTACATTTTAGGAAGGGGAGAGGGATGAAGAGGAAAACAATTTTAAACTCTTCCTCGAATGAGCTAGGGAGTAATCAAGGAAAGTGCTGGTAGAGCCTTACATTTATGCATGTTTATTTGAGTTATATGTTGTTTCTGGAAGGCTGATACCTAACTTGAGGGAACATAATGCTCCTTCAGTTTCTAAAATTGGCAGTAAATTCTTTTCAGTCTTTAGGTTTTTACCATTCTTTGACTCAAAACTTTTCTCTGTTTTTAGTCTAGTAATATTGCCTCTGTTTCTTGTTTGTAAAGTATTTAGAGGTCTGCTGCCATTTTTCAGAGGGGAGAGTAATTAGACAAGTTGTCTGAAGTCCTTCAGTTTGAAAAATGAAGGTGCGATGATGTGATGCCTGAATTCCAACAGTGGAAGCTGTCTATTTTTTTTAACCTCTCATAACAGCTTGGGGTTCATTAAGGGTTGTGTGCAGAATCTGGAGACAACACAGGACTCCTGAGTTTCAGCCCACTATCTTTCACAGGCAATCGCTATTTTTTTATCTTTTTGTTTTTTTGCAGTCCACTTCCTCACTTTTTTAGTACTAACCAAGCAGGTTTTTTTTCCCACAATCTCACTGTATGCTGTGAGAGCATCAGACTGTCATTGAACCTCTATTGTCTGTATATTCTTGCAGTAAGAAGAGATACTTTCAAATGATAGTCTGGATTTCTGATTTTTGATGTAGGCAACAGAGATCCCAAAAAGTGATAGTGAAAATACAGATGACAAAAATAAATGCTGTCTTACTTGCGGAATAGAAGCAAAGTTTTCTTCTTTCTGATACACAGGTCAACACATTTCTGCACTACCACCTCCTTCTCCCCAGTTTCTTTTCTCAAAGGAGGCATCTTCCCTCTCTGATATTCATGTTCGCAGAGATTGTCACTGGGTGGTTTTTCATCCCCAGGTACACCTTAGCTTCCAGTCAGGTTCAGGTTGCCATTTAAAGAAAAGCTATACATCCCATGTGTTAGGTTTTATAAGGCTTGCTGAAAATTGAAGATTTGGGTTGAGTGTGGCTTGTGTTCATTTTTGAGTGAAAAGAGATTTATTTGAATTACTGCTTTTGGGAATAATAATCTTGGTTTTAAAACTCATCTATAGGGATATGAGCCTACCCATAGTTGTAGGTGATTGTTCTACATTTTTGTTCAATGGGTATTTGTGTGCACATTGTAGCGCTCAGAATATATTTGATAGTTTTTCTAAATAAGATTTTCTACATCGACTAAAGATACCAGTACTTGTTTCCTTACAGCATGTAATTTATTGCACTGAAGACCTCAAGATACTTTTCTGGCATTCCGTAGTAATATAAAGTAGTCGATTATTCCATCCTTAATTCTAAGTCTCAGTATTGAATACTCCGGTTTGTGTAGCCACTCTAGTTTGAAAAGCTGAGTTCTTAATCAGATTCTTTGAAGAGGAATATTTCTTTAACCACATGCTTGTTTTGGTAGGTTTTGTTCTTATTACATTGTATTCCTTGCAACAGTAACAGCTTATCAACAGTATATGCTATTGTGTGAAGATGATCACTTACTCTGTAATCCTTAAAGAGAATGTTTCCAACTGAGGAAATAACAAAGAATGTAGTAAGATAATTAAAGGCAGAGTGCAGATTTGAAGGAGTGCTTTGGCCTCCAAAACTTGAGAGGTGTATTATGAATGAAGAAGGAAGTCTGTAAGGAGAGACTGCTTTGTCTTATGGACCAGACTGAGCTTTGAAAACAAACTCTGAAGGGATTTAATCTCTGAACTCTATTAAAGTGCAAAAGAATTGCTCATTCCCACTGCATATTAGACAAAAGAATTCCAGCTAAATCTGTCACTACTGCAAAGAATGTTTTGGTATTTCATTTATTATGTAATAATTTTTACTGTATGGATTTTGTAATAAATTCATACCTTGTTTGTTCCTTCTAAAGCTTTTGTTATATAACTGTAAATTCCATAGCTAGTAACTATGAGGGTGCTGAAATTTAATCAATGTAGCAAGTGACAAATTTTTCTGTTGGTCCCTTTCTGTAGGAAGCCATTGAATCCTTCAAAGGAGCTCTGAAACAGAAAGCTGACTTCATAGATGCATATAAAAGTCTGGGACAAGCCTACAGGTACTCATATTCAGAAGTACTTTAAAAGTAATTTTTTCATCTAGTTGTGTTCTGTAAAATTCACTTTAAGTTTTACACATTTGTTACAAAATTGTGCAGAACCAAATGTGGTATTTGGTAGCTCCAGCAGCTGGTATGGCTATGTCAGGATATGTTCAATATAAATAATTTCTATATTTGCTGTGTATTTTTAATTTAGTCTCTGGCATCTCTTTGAGTTTCCCAGACTCAAAGGTTAGTTAAATGGCTGTTTTCAGTAAGATGTGTTTTAGGGATGCTAAATGATTTTAAATGATAGAAAGCTACATGAGCTATAGCTGATTAAATCCTGCCTCAAATATAGTGGCTTTGGTGTTCATGCATTTATTTGAAACTAAAGAACTGTGGTTAATCACTGTTCTGCTAAAAAGTCTTTTAGCAAATGTATTTAAAACTAGTAAATCGTGTTTGTTTTTCTGGAGTTGCTCTTGTTTGAATTCATTTAGTCTAATACAATAATCTTAAAGAAATCAGTATACTGAACTTAAAAAACTATTTTAAAAATTAAATTATATACTATTTCTACTTTAATTTTCTCATGACAGTTTCTCTGTGACTGTTTTTACTGTCTGCTTACATGTACAGCTATACTGCACATGGAATAATTCCAGTCAATAAATTTTTAGTTAATTTCAGTTTTCAAATACCGTATGCTTTCTTCTTACTCAGCATTTAAGTAGTTAGTAAATTTTTAAAAACATGTTTGTACTTCAAAATTAAAAAGAACTCTCAAAGATATTTTTTCCAAGAATGCTTTGTGGGGAAGTCTGTCTTACTTTAGTTTCTGAATAAATACCTTGGGTATGTGTTTAACAGTTTTAATGTGTGGTGAAGATTTGTGGTCTTGTGGGGTTGTATTTCAGAGTACGTTTCTGGGACTAGGAAAATCTGCGCAGCTGTTCTGTTACTACCATGGAAGAATAGTTGCAGAATTACTCCTTTCGTTGCAAAATTTTCCATTACTACTGTGTTTCTCTTTAATTATATCCCCTTTGGACGCCTTAAAGTCACCTTTAACAAGTAACTTTTTGTCACTG
>VXBU01017595.1:17423-32600 GCA_013400315.1 Bombycilla garrulus | reverse complement strand
TATAACTGTAAATTCCATAGCTAGTAACTATGAGGGTGCTGAAATTTAATCAATGTAGTAAGTGACAAATTTTTCTGTTGGTCCCTTTCTGTAGGAAGCCATTGAATCCTTCAAAGGAGCTCTGAAACAGAAAGCTGACTTCATAGATGCATATAAAAGTCTGGGACAAGCCTACAGGTACTCATATTCAGAAGTACTTTAAAAGTAATTTTTTCATCTAGTTGTGTTCTGTAAAATTCACTTTAAGTTTTACACATTTGTTACAAAATTGTGCAGAACCAAATGTGGTATTTGGTAGCTCCAGCAGCTGGTATGGCTATGTCAGGATATGTTCAATATAAATAATTTCTATATTTGCTGTGTATTTTTAATTTAGTCTCTGGCATCTCTTTGAGTTTCCCAGACTCAAAGGTTAGTTAAATGGCTGTTTTCAGTAAGATGTGTTTTAGGGATGCTAAATGATTTTAAATGATAGAAAGCTACATGAGCTATAGCTGATTAAATCCTGCCTCAAATATAGTGGCTTTGGTGTTCATGCATTTATTTGAAACTAAAGAACTGTGGTTAATCACTGTTCTGCTAAAAAGTCTTTTAGCAAATGTATTTAAAACTAGTAAATCGTGTTTGTTTTTCTGGAGTTGCTCTTGTTTGAATTCATTTAGTCTAATACAATAATCTTAAAGAAATCAGTATACTGAACTTAAAAAACTATTTTAAAAATTAAATTATATACTATTTCTACTTTAATTTTCTCATGACAGTTTCTCTGTGACTGTTTTTACTGTCTGCTTACATGTACAGCTATACTGCACATGGAATAATTCCAGTCAATAAATTTTTAGTTCATTTCAGTTTTCAAATACCGTATGCTTTCTTCTTACTCAGCATTTAAGTAGTTAGTAAATTTTTAAAAACATGTTTGTACTTCAAAATTAAAAAGAACTCTCAAAGATATTTTTTCCAAGAATGCTTTGTGGGGAAGTCTGTCTTACTTTAGTTTCTGAATAAATACCTTGGGTATGTGTTTAACAGTTTTAATGTGTGGTGAAGATTTGTGGTCTTGTGGGGTTGTATTTCAGAGTACGTTTCTGGGACTAGGAAAATCTGCGCAGCTGTTCTGTTACTACCATGGAAGAATAGTTGCAGAATTACTCCTTTCGTTGCAAAATTTTCCATTACTACTGTGTTTCTCTTTAATTATATCCCCTTTGGACGCCTTAAAGTCACCTTTAACAAGTAACTTTTTGTCACTGTTGCCTTCTGTATTTTTCACTTTTCACCTTATGGAATCACCTAGAGAGCTTGGCAACTTTGATGCTGCTACAGAGAGCTTCCAGAAGGCTTTACTATTGAATCAAAATCACGTTCAGACATTACAGCTTAAAGGAATGATGCTTTATCATCATGGTAGCTTAGATGAGGCACTAAAGAATTTTAAGGTAAGCAGGCCCTAAGTAAACACAAAATTTAAATGCTTTAACAAGATCTTGTATTCAACAGATGCAATAAAATGGACAAATTTCAAAGTTTTTAATTCTGAGTGTGTATTTTTTATAGAAGTATTTTTTCTGAAGTCTGTGTTAAAAGATAAAACCTAACAGTTTGTAATTAAAAATGTAATTTTGCTAAAACTAAGGTGGTTTCTTTGTTTGTAAAACCAAGCTCCGACTGAAATCTTTTATTTTTAAACTGGTAATTGTGTTCTTGCTGATACTTTGACTTGAAACTAAGTTTATTTTCTGAAAGATAAAATATACTAGTCTGTAATTTTCAGTTGAAAATAAGTTACAATGTTTATCTAATTTTTCTAGAGTATTTTCTTTTGAAAAATTCAGCATATGTTGTGATTCATTGCTTTTTCAAAAGTTTTCATATTGCCAAAGTCTTGCCTGTCTCTGGTGGCATTAAGTAGTTGCCTTATTTTGTAGACAGAACCAAAAAGGCAGATGTTATTTGCATGCCCATATTCTTAAAAGAAGGAATGAAATAAGATCCCTTTCCAAATGAGTCCTTGCTTATCCCAAAGAGAACACTTTATGTGCACTATTACATATTCACCTTCTACAACCCAATTTGTAGATACTCATGTAATTAAACATATGCTTCAACTTCTGAGATGGAGGTGCTCTTCTAAAGACGTTATTGCTGGAAGAATTGGAGCATTCATTTCTGAATCATAAACAGGAATTTGCTGTGTGTTTAACATACAGTAAATAGCTGACTAATATAGAAGTACACTAATGCATGAAGTAGTGAAGAGATGCATGTGGGAAATGACAGAAAAGATAGATACCTATATAACTAACCGAAAAGTATTTGTTACATTGTCAAGAGTA
This sequence comes from Bombycilla garrulus, assembly GCA_013400315.1. Classification (NCBI taxonomy): domain Eukaryota; kingdom Metazoa; phylum Chordata; class Aves; order Passeriformes; family Bombycillidae; genus Bombycilla; species Bombycilla garrulus. The sequence continues at coordinate 30,264 of VXBU01017595.1, read as the reverse complement.
TACTTTGCCTTATTTCACCCAGGTAACACTGAGGTAGTATTGTTAGAGCAAAGTGTACAAAGCATATTTGCACTGGCAAGGTCTGGGTTTTCAGTTTTTGTCCCCTTTGATAAAGCTGAGAATATTTTTTCTTACATTTGCTAGCGCTTAAAGTGCTCAGCAGCATTTGAAAGAAAAATATAATGGAAGTGGATCTTAATAATCATTAAATTTTTTCACATGTCTGCTCACCAGACAGGTTGGATTATTTGAAGATACTCTTTTCTATCTCTTGATTTATCTCCTTTAATCTCCTAGAGATGCCTACAACTAGAACTGTACAATGAAGTGTGCCAGTACATGAAGGGTCTCAGCCATGTTGCAATGGGACAGTTCTATGAAGGCATAAAAGCGCAGACCAAAGTTATGCTAAATTATCCTTTACCAGGACAGAAGGCCAGTCCAGAATATCTGAAAGTGAAATACCTTAGAGGTAAGTTGGAATTTTTTTTTTCTTTTTAATTTTTATGAATGGTTCAAGGACCCTAAAATTGCAAACTTACTTGTAGTTATGGTTATTTTCAAGAAATCAGTGTACATTCTCATGAGCGCTGTTGGGTATGTATGTTAAAAAAAAAAAGTACACTGATTTTTATTGTTCATACAGTTAAAAGCTAGGTCCAAAAATAGAATATACGTTTCTATATAAACATAGACTGTTGTGGTACTTAGTTGAAAAAGACTTAGTCTATCTTGGCAATTGGCTAAAAGCAAAATTATGTTATCTAAAAATAATGACTTATTAAAGTCATGTTGTTTAACTGACAAGCATATAACCTGATTACTGTTTTTGTGTAATGGCATAAGTAAACTGATTATGCAAACAGTATTTAATTTTTCTTTTTTCCTCTAGAGTACTCTAGATACTTGCATGCACATTTGGATACACCTCTTACAGAGTATAATACTGATACAGATCTTCCTGGAAATTTCAAGGATCACTGGGCCAAAAATCTTCCTTTTCTTATAGAAAATTATGAAGAACAGCCAGGGTTACAGCCACATATAAAGTAAGAATTTTTATTTTTAAAGCCTGTTTTAAGTGAGGGGGTCTGCCATAGAATTCAGTAAGACTGAATTAATTTGAGATATTGTGTGTAACTGCAGCATACTGTGTATGTTCAGTGGGCTGGGAGGAGGCATGAGTGTTCTTTATCCTGTGTTTAAGGGTTTATCACACAAATGACATTGATTTGTAAAACACAGATTTGTTTGCCAAATGCTTTTGGGACTTCTATAGCCAAGCTGTGTCTGATGTATGTTTTTCTCCTCTGTAAGAGATGTGTTATTTCAGAATTTTGAAAGCTATAAGCCTGATGTGCAAGAACTCATATGTGTAGCTGATCATCTGGGTTCCATGATGCAGTACGAGACACCAGGATTTCTTCCAAATAAAAGGATTCATAGAGGTATACTGAAAATGTTCTGTAGATTTGAGGGGGGGCAGGGGGAAAATCAATGTAGTGACAATTGAATGCTATATATTTTCTACCTGCAAATTAGTTTTATGCTCTGTTTTTATCAAATCAGGTAGAGAGTTTGAAATAATCATTATGTCAGCATTTTCTTGACCTAACTGGGCACTGGAAATCAGGATCTCCCAGACTATTTGTTGTCCATTCTTTTCCTGTAAATACACTGCTTTCCTGCTTCAGTTTTCCTGTCTGTGCAACACTGAGTGTTTGCCTCTAATTGGTTTTCTGTTTCTGTTGTTGGTACCTCTGTCCTCCTGCGTCACCTCAGCAATGGGATTGGCCACTCTAGAAGTAATGCAGGCTGTGCAGCGGACTTGGGCGAACTCCAAAGTTCGGATGAATGGGAAAACCAGACTGATGCAGTGGAGAGATATGTTTGATATTGCTGTGAAGTGGCGAAGGTAATGGTCACAGAGGGCAAGACTGGTGTCTTGGGTTGAAGACAGGTATCTGCTAGGGAAAGGCAGAACCCTCCCTCAGAACCCCCCCGCCCCCTCTCTCCGAATTACTGACATTAAGCGGCCTTCAGGCAAGATATGGGGAGGAATAACAGTCCTTTACTAATGAGTTTAACAAGATACAAATTAACAATAACTATGGTATTAACAACAACACCTACTACAGAGGAAAAAGAAAAAAAAAGGTCAGGGACACCCCCACCCCGCGGCAGAGCCGGCAAGAGGGATGGGGAAAGCCTTGCTTCACAAACCCCGTACGCAGTCTGTAGTCGTAGATGGCTCCAGACGGGCTGCTCTGAGGAGAACGGAAGAAGCTCCAAGGTGGAACGCAGGAGTTCTGGTGCAGGGATGGATCAGATGGGTCCCAGCGGGGCAAGCAGAAGCAGCAGCAGCAGGAAAAAAAACAGCCTGTTCTTTTCCAAGCAACCACAGCTCCTGGAGTGTCCTCCTCCTCCCAAAAAGCCAAACCGGCCAAAAACCCTTCTCCTTCCTCCCCCTTCCCAGCCCGGCAAGCTTTTGTCTTGCAAATACACTTAAGCATCGGCCATCAGGTTCCCCTGCAACAAATGGGACAAAAAATTCCATAATTAAAGAGGAACGAAAAAAGAAAAGAAAAAAAACTAACACCCCAACCCCCCACAACTGGATTGGTTGTTATAATGATGGGTGCTCTAGCTAACCAAAGGGCTGCAGTCATGGACAAGAAAATGAACATTTGCTGCCATTCTGTAACTAGAAAGGTTCTGATAAAAGAAACGGATGGTGTAGGTACAAGGAGTGCGCTTCTGCAAATACTCCATTTTTCTTCTTCTATAAAGGAAGAAAAAAATCAGAATAACATTTTCCAGTTGAAGCAAAGCTGGGAGAGACCATAGGATCCATTGCAGCTAGGGCAAATAAAAACTAACAGTTTCAAGCCCAGAAACATCAAATGTCTGAGTTGTATGTTTTTTATAAGGCAAAACCCTATGTTTCAGAAAAAGTTATTTTCTATATTTTGTGAATTTTAGTTTTTGCCTAAAATTGTTCTCTCTGTGAATAAAGCTCTATTGGAAACATCACATGGATTGGAATGTGTGCCAATGTTGATGTCCTTTGTCTTTGTAGGATAGCTGACCCTGACCAGCCTGTGCTTTGGTTGGACCAAATGCCTGCCCAGAGCCTTAGCAGAGGTTTCAATAATCACATTAACTTAATCAGGTATGAGCGTTTTACCAAACAGCATTCCCACTCACACTAAGGGATTGTACCAGAAATTACCAGCTCTTTGTGAAACAGCATTTTGCAGCATTGAATGTATATTTGCTTATTGTTTTACTTTAACATTTATTTTATGTTTTCTGATTGAACATTTGTGATCTGTGCACAATTTTCCCTTATGACATTTTCTTTTTCCTGAATTTTAATTGTACAACTGAGTTATAGCAGTATCTAACAAAGATCTAGCATATACATATTTTCACATGCTGGTTTTGTTTCCAAAATAAACTTGAATGTAAAAATTTCATTAAGTTCATCATGGTTTTGATTTTTGCAAATGTTGCCTTTTGAAGGCAGTGGCATCAGTATTGAAACAATGATGGTCTAATAGCTTTAATACCAAATTATAGTGAATAGGAAAAACATAGTTCTCATAGTTCCTTGTTTTCAAGGAAAGAAAGAGTAAAGCAAAAATGACAAAATAAGTAACTTCTGAAAGGTTACAGTTACACTTGCAAATAAAGGTAAAATTTAAAATATTCAACCGCTGTTGTACGTTCCATCTTCTCCCATGCTGCAAAGCTCTGTATTTGTAGTCATGACAGTGCTACTTCCTTTGAAGTGGTACAAGTGTGATAGACTCAATGTGGCAACATCACTGTCAATCACAGGAGCAGAGTGTGTTTGTGTAAGTAAACATATAGCCAGGTTCCATCTTAATCCACCCTCTCATGGGAAATACTGAATCTTTGATCCGTCATTCTGCTTTTATGTATGTCTATCTCTTTATTCTTTGAGAAGCTGTACTGAAAAAGGAGAATAAGGGAAACAAAGCCTTCTCAAGAATTATTTCAGGTAGCAAAAAATAGTGGTGTTCATATGCAGAGGCTAATGAGGATTTGTCCTCACTTTTCCCTCTAGTCTGTGGAATGGACCCCGGCAAGCCTCTCCTTTACTTTATAGAGTGGTTAATGCAGCATTAAACTCCAGTGCAGATCATTTACCTTGCAAGATATGCTGCTTTTTGAACAATCTTGTTCTCAAGCTTCTCTCTTCGCCCAAGCCAAGTGTTACATTTGGGCTCCAAACTGTTTCCATTTTGCTGTTGCTGCGTTTATCTCTTGTATGTACAGTGTAGCAGAAACCACAGCCATCTGTACTTAGAGACAGAGATAAATTCCATGCTTTACCTGTTTCTTCATGGTTTTATTTCTAAATGATAGAGTAAAAGCCTAACTTCTAGGTGATCTGTGTTGGCAGAAAGACATTCATGTAACACCACTTAATAAATGTCCTGAAGCACACTGAACGTTTAATCTGTGGAAATATTTCCTTGTACAGAATCTCTGTGTCTGGAACTCTTTTTTTTGCAGCGGCCAAAGCACTTTATTTGTTTTCCTTTCACAAGAGAATGCTGGCAAAACTGACGATGTACTGTTAAAGCTGTTTTGGTCATTTTATAGAGGTCTGAATAAGCTTCATGAGCATTCAGAATTGTAAGCTCACCATGAACCTAATTCTAACCTTTTTGGTTTGGCTCAGCCTTGGCTTTTGGGGATCTCATCAGCATTTTGGTTGTGCTTATTTGATAGCTAAGTGGTGATTCTCTGAAAAATACTGGTTTGGTGCCTTTTTTGAAGAAACAATGGATTTGAAGCAGCCTAAATACCACTGCCTTAGGAGCTGCTCTTGCTTTACTACTGGATGGTGTTTGCATTCTTTTTGACTCAGGAAACCTGTTCTGGTTTGGTCATTCTCCAGCCGTAAGTAATAGCAACTTTCTTTGATCAGCTTTCTCTTGTGATTTGTTTCTGCTTTTGGCTCCATTCTGATTATTTCACATGATGTGAGGATAAAATAAATGAACATATAAAGTGGTAATGGTTGGGGTTTTTTAAAATTTATTTTCATTTTGAAACATGTTCTAGTTCACTATGATTTCTAAATGACAATTTCTTCTTAAAGAATTATGGAGATTTGTATAATTTCATTTTTACGTTATTCAGCTTGTAAAATGGTTGCTGATTAAGAGACTGATAGGGCACAGAGCTAATACCCTTTTTTGATAACTTGAGATGGCTTTATGGTCTTTTGACTGTCCTTCAGGAAGATGTACTTTGTTTTATAGTTAGGTTATATTTTGAAAATTATTCTCATACCCACACGATTAAGGCTGAATTCTTTCTATAATAGCATGGCTACCTGACAGCCAGGTGTAACAGTAGATTTAGGCTGACAAATAGCAGTTTGCATTGGTTATTATGTATATTAAGATAAAAGCTGTTCAGTCAAACAAGAAGTGTAGCAACAGCAGCTGGATGTTCTAGCATTTATAAAAGATCTAGTCATGCTGAGCTCAAGCTGTCTCTAGGTTTTATTTCATCTGAGTTGTACACCAGGAATTTCTGTATGCAGAAGTACTTGGGTTTCTTGCCTGTTAGCACAGCCATTTTCTTTACTTGAATTCTTTCCATTGGAAGTCCAATCTTGTTCAGTGATTCCTGTCAAGTGAGTCTTGTCATGGAGGCAATTAGTGTTCAGTGACTGATGAATTTTTTTTTCTTATCCAGAATAGCAAAATGTTTGGAGTGTGTCAGAAAACAAAACCCCTTTTTGTTTGTTTTCTGTCAATTTGGGGACCTTTTTTAAAAGATATATAAGAAACATCTTGCCCTTCACAAGTTTTGATAGGCTTTCAGGTCTTAAGGTTCTTAAGCTGCAGGTGTGTCAGCTATCTCATTGTTAGTCTACAGACAAGGGTGAATTTGGCTTAGCTTCTTTCTGGCTTAAATGATCAAAGCTAGTAAGTTTGATTTAAAGTAGAGAAAATGTTTTGGAAAGCTTTAGTTGTTTTCATAGACAAAGCAAAGATTTGTGATCAGCTAAACATTAATGATATGCTTAATGTTCTTACTTAAAAAAAAATATACTCTGGAACACTGCAACTTTTGAATTCTTGGTGGAAGTCTTTACTAAACAAGAAAAAAGATTGGGAATAAACACAAATCACTTTTGACCATCCACCAAAAGTCTTTCTTGGTACAACAGCTTCTAAGTGGCTTTATAGAATTATAGGTCTGCTTTGGATGTATTTTCCAAGATGACACTAAAGGAGAATCCACTTCCTTATACTGACACGCAACTGCCTGTTGTACAGATATTTTTTTAATACAGATGGAAAATGATGGGACGTACAAGGGCAAATTATGTATATTAGATTTATCTTCATCCTTCCGCTTTCCATGCCTCCCTTTCCTACATGCAGATATGTGTATGTATTCTAATTCTGTTCAGTCTTTGAGGACTGATTCTGCTGGTTTTCTGAGACTAGACCTCCTAAGGTGAGAGACTGTCAAATGGGACAGTTACTTGAGATGCCAGGGATTTGAGATGCCAAAAATCCCTTAAAGTGAAAAGAAAAAGCTAGGTGTACACAGCTCCTTGTGATTGACAGTGGATTTGCTTCCTCAGAGAGCGATAACGCTTGCTTTATAAAAATCTTCTTTTGTAGACTGGGAGAAGAGGAAGGACCCCTACAAATGCAGTAATGGTATGTAATTTTTCCTCTCAGAATGGTTAAAATCCTAACAGGTTTCTACCACATTTTAAAATTGATTTTTTTTTTTTTTTTTTACTTAGTAGTTCAAGGGAAAAAGCAACACCTTTTTAATGCTTTTGTTTTTCAGTTATTACTTGTAACTGTTGGGATTAAAAGCAAAATGACTTCAATATAGAGGGACGTATGTGAATAAAGAAAAATATATGTGGATAGTCAGAGCAGATCAACATGTATATTGCCAGATATGTAAACTGGAGAGTGTTGGTTCTCTAGATGTGCAAATTGAGAATTCTTTTCTAGTTGTGTTGTGTTTATGAGTCTAGGGAAGATTATATCTTTTATAAATTGATAACTATCATATAGATAAGATTTGCTTGAATCACGCACACTAAAAATGGGGAAATATGCATTGAATGTAGTTTATCAGAGAACAACAATTCTAATGATACATGAATTTGAGCAAGTTCACTATGTAATCTATATTTTAAATGGCAGATTGGCAGTTCATCACGTAGATAAACCTTACATGGTTCATTCCTTTAATTTACAGAGCAACTGTGAATAAAATTGTGTTAAATAATAGTGAGTAATATTTGTGTCCTGGAATGTTAGGGCGAAAAATAAGACTTCAAAAACCTTTTATTTTCTTTTCTTTGTAGAGGACAGGTCATTAACATGCGGTACCTGGAATATTTTGAGAAAATTCTTCATTTTATCAAAGACAGGATCCTTGTTTATCATGGGTAAATGACAATTCCCCCCTCCCCTGCTTTCTCCCTCTGGTAATAGTGATCTGAAATTTACATAATATTCATTTCACAAAGTAAGTTCTGGTTTCCTTAGTATATATAATTGTTTTAATTCCTGTTGGAAATGGAAAATTGTATTCATTGCCACATAAAGAATAGGAAAAAACTCCCTGTGAATGGCAGTGTACCTAGAAATGAATAACTGTTTTGAATTTGTAGCCATGGTTCTGTCATGATTGGATCTCCTTTCTAAGCATATTCTTTATTAAAGATGTTGTGTTTCCTCCTGGTAGAACCAAGTACAGTTACTCTCACTATTGAGATTAATAAATTAAAGTGAGGAAAAAAAGAGAAGAAGATATGGAAGATAATTTTCATTGAAACACGTGTTTGACAAGTAGTTGTAAATGAGCAGAGGATCTTTACCATCTATTACATAGATGGTTGGTAGATGCTGTCCTGGAACTGAGGAGAGTTGTAGACTCTTGAATGAAATAATATTACTAATGGTAATATGAAAATTGATGTTGTCATCTATACTGAATATTGTGGCTCAGTATAACATAAAAGCACTAAAAAACTCTTCTAGCTTTAAACCCTCTGATTTTCCTTTGGCCTGGTAACTTTTATTAAGTACTGAATTCTGTTTTCCAATCTCATTATGCTACTTAAATATCAAAAAATGAAAGTGCAGAAAATCCTTATAACAGTTGAAAATGTTCAAGTTTTAGAAATTTACGATAGTTGTTGAAAATATGTAAGTTCTGTAGTAAGTGGCAGTCTGTCCTCTTGCTAGGAAGTTTGTTCAGAGTAAGCCAAGTAGCATTTGACCTTAAACCAGACCAATTTGTGGTGTGATTTCTAAAATAATTCTGTTCTTAAAATCTGTTATAGTGTGATTAATAACTATTAGAGCAGTAATTCAGCAGGTTTCTTCATGATCCAGCTGTGCCTGCAGTTGAAGTACCTACTTACTTTTGAGGCTATACAGATGCATATATTTTGTGAAGATTATTTCTAGTTTTAACTCTTTTCTACTTCCGTCTTTCCTTACCTAGAACCCCTTGCCCATACAAACTAAAGCAAACACTGTTTGATCCTTTAGAATGGCCAATAGCAAGAGTAAGATAGAGTAGTTGATTAGAGTAAGATAAATCTGAATACTGAAATAGAGGTTTGAAGCTGAAAAAAATAAGCTGAGCTGATATAGGAGAAAATTGCTTTTTGAAATATAGCAGGAGAGTATGTGGACAAGTATGAAGGAACTAATTTTCAGAAAATAAATAATTAACTTTGAATAACTTACTTCACTATGGCTGATAAGGTTAAAGGTATGTGATTTTCCAGAAATGCTACATGTGTTCAACTGTTGTATTTCATATTTAATTTTTTTCCAGTGCTAATAATCCAAAAGGACTGCTAGAGGTTCAAGAAGCTTTGGAAAAGGTACATAAAGTAGAAGACCTTCTTCCCATAATGAAGGTAGATTACAGAAAATTTTTAATTTATATGGTAAAAATAATAAAATGTTGTCTGGGTGATATTTAGTTGCTCAAAATAAAACCATTTTATATAAACTTGAAATGAGTAACTAGAAATAGTAGCTCAGGTTACTCGAAGTCTACATATATAGGATTGGACTTTCCCTTTGATGTGTGCAAATGGATGATGTATATTCAAAATCCTTGGCCTAACTGTGAGCTGGTAACAAAACTATGGGAAAGCAAAATGTTAAACGTAATTATTTAAAGCCAGTCTTCTCTAATCGAGAGGGTTTGTGGTCAGATCTGCCATAGTGGGCTCACTGTACAGAAGAAAGGAAAAAAATTGGTTGATATGCCCGAAAGATTAGGAAATGGAAGCTCTTTTTACTTTTAGGTTCATTGGTGCAGTTCAAAATGTGGTGGGGCTGGCACAGGGAAGTGAGGGAATCGTTGCCCTTTGTTACTGATAGCTAAAATGAAATCCTGGATAACATTTTTATGCTTAGGAAGACTTTGCAAAAAAGGAGTGGGAAACTTGCAGGTTTTATTCTTGCTGCCAGTGGTCTTTGTAGAAAGGTTTTGGATATATGACCTGCAAAATTATTTATAGTCTTATCTCAACTTGAGTAGTATGGCTTGAGCTAGGTTTAAGTAAGAGTTGTTGCCCTTTTCCGCCCATTCCTCCAAATTAATCTAGGGTGAGCAGTGTGCAAATATTTGGTGTTGGAGAAACAAAGTTACAAACTATGTCTTTTTAAAGGAGTAGAGCAGTTTAATTAGAGCAGTTTAAGTAGAGGAGTTTTGTAGAGGAGTTTAATTAGAGCACAATAAAATTTGGATAGAGACAGTTATGCTAAACAGAGACAAATTCAATGCTTTCTTATCTTGTATGTCCACACTGGAATTTCGTATCTAAGCAAAGCAGCTGCATTGCCATAGAGCAGAGATCTCTGAAGCTGCCTTGTTGCTACTCCTGACAGACTCTCTGGGTTCGGTTTTGTGCTAGTGCTCACTCATGCACTACAATTATGTTTACAGGAGCTACATGGCTTAAGCACTACATTTTTCTATGGGTTTTAAAATGTGTTGTGAATATGTTCTTTGAAGACACCCTAATTTCAGAGGGGTGAAATGTTGATATTACTGTCTTGTTCTTGGCTTTGAAAGATGAAACCAAGTGGATACAAACTGAACCTTAACAAAAGCTTTTGATGTAGAGGTAGTAGATGTTGGAATGGATGGATAGCTAAATGTTCCCTACTGACACACAAATGTGCAAGTAGGACCCTGTAGGGCATCTACTGTGATTACTTTTGAACTGTAGGCCAGATAAAATTCCACCAGTGGATTTTAAAAATACAGGTTACTCCAAGAAAATTATGTAAATATAGAAACATAATGGACTGTACATTATTATTTCAAAGTAAATGTCTCAACTGGCAGCAAATATTCTTCTGAGTTTCCATACTTGTACATTTGGGTCTCATTCCCATTCCATTCCGTATCCATTCCATTTCCCATTCCAAACTGTATCAAAGTAGAATGCTGTCTCATTAGAGGCTTCTTGTTCCTTTAAAATAAGTGCAGATTCTCTTGAAACAAGAGACCCTGGATCACAGGTTTTGGGTTGATATAAATAACTGCCTGAGTAAACACTAGTGCATAGTAGTCTTTATTAGTGCCTATATAAAATGTATGTGTTTCTAATAGTGATGTTTCGCTTATTTGGGTAGCTGGTGAATGCTGTATTTGGAAAGCTGAGCTTTTGGCTTTACTTAAATGCAGTTCTGCCTGGTTCATACAACTCTCTGGCTACAGTGTTTCTCTTAGATAATGGAGCTTTGTAAAATTCTTAATCCTAGAGATATTTTCCTTCTCATGAGGATAAACATCAAGTGAAACTAGATCACACTTAAGGAACTATTGCTTTGAGTTGTATTCTCGAATTCACACTTGGACTAATGCAGCCACTTCTCAGTGTAAACATAAAATGGGGTCTCAAATTCCTGCTTTTCCATTTACATGCACCAAAAGATTACCATCAACATGCAACTTGGGGAGGAATTTGTACAACCTGAACTGCTTTGTACAGTTGCTTTTCAAAAACAGCACATTTTATGCACTATTTAGTTATAAAGTTGAATGCCGCTATGCCTCATTCAGAATTTATTATTTCCGTTCATAAGGAAATAAAGGATGAATGAAATAATGTCATTGACAATAACTTTGTTTTGTTTCCTAAGTTTGTCCATGTTCATTTATACTCCATGTATTTTATAGGCTTCAGAGCAATAGGTAGGCAGTCTCTGTCTCTACCTCTAATATTACTTTTTTTTTTTTTTTTTTTTTTTTTTTTTTTTTTTTTTTTTTTTTTTTTTTTTTGGAAGCAGTTTAACAGTAAAACCAGAGATGGGTTCACTGTGAACACAAAAGTCCCCAGCCTGAAGGATCAAGGGAAAGAATATGATGGATTCACAATTACAATAACGGGAGATAAGTATGTTGGCTGGTTTTAGGGTTAGGGTACACTAAGCAGTGATGAACTATTAGCAATTAATTACTTGAAATGCCATTTCTGGTAATATAAAGTGGGTTTTGTTTTTCACTAGTGGCATCTTTGTAAATATCTAAAGTTCATTCATTTGAGGACTTGATTCCTGTTGTTTTCAACAGAAAAGGAATATGGATAACACTGATGGTGCTGAGTTGATTCTCTAACATAAGCACAAAAGTGAAAAGCGACCTTGTTTTTCAGCTTAGACTATAAAATGCCTAAAGGGGAAAAATATCAAATACCTCAGTCTTTATACATATCAAAATACATTTCTTCTTGTGAAACCTTGTCTTTTGCGTTGACTGAGAAGTCCTGAATGGAGTGAAAATTTCTGTGGTCCAAGAATAGAATATGCTGTTTTCTATTTCAGATTTTGGCCTTTTCTGTGTTTGAGATGTTTGCAGACCTACTATCTGCAAGTGAAAATTTAAACAGTACCTGAATGTATGAGAATACAATCAGGAGGCTTTGGGTCTCTCTCTGGGTGAGATAGTAAATGTCTCACTTTATGGATTCTGATTCCTTGTCTTTCTGAAAAAAATAGCAAGTCTGAAGCTCAAAAGTCCCGTTTAAAAACTTTTTAAAATTAAAGTTAAAATTCTGTGCATTGGGATTTTTCCCAGAATTTGTGTGCTTTCAATGAGTGTCATGGAATCCAAACTTCTCTGCAAAATGTTGTTAATGTATCTCTTGTTTTTTTATTTTACATTCTAAATCATAGGTGGTGAAAGAGCCTTAAATATATGGCCTCAGTATTTTGAGGAAAATATTTTGGTGTCAGTAAATAGCCTAACTTTGTTCAGTATCATTCAGTCTATTTTGATCCATAGTCTGTAACTGCTTTATGCCAAAACAATCCTGGTTTGGTTGTTTAGAAATGAAGAAATCTGCATTCTGTATTCTATACAAAAATCCTTAGTCTGTGAAGATGTTTTGGTTTTGGAAGACAGCTGCCTGCCAAGGAAGGCAGGAGCTTCTCTTGGAACAGAAAATGTAAACCCCCTCCCTGATGGGATTTCTCTTTGAGCCAGGTGTTACGAGCTCTCAGAGGTCCCATCCTCTTCTGGGTTTTGTTTTACAAATACCCACGGCTTAAAAAGAGTGGGAAAGATACCTCGGGTGGTGCTGGAAACAAAAAAGGTTTATTAACTTACAAAATAAACTCTCTACTGAGAAGAAGCCGTGCCAGAGACTATAGATTTGTGCCTCTGCTACACACGCCCAAAATGCCACGAGGTCTTGGGTATAATACTTTTTATCACTGATGGCTCAGGCGGGGCTGTGGCAGTCATCCAATCCAGGTAGCTCCAGGGGTGGGGTGAT
>VXBU01017595.1:3216-17364 GCA_013400315.1 Bombycilla garrulus | reverse complement strand
TTGGTAGCAGTCCAGTTTGAATGGTGGCTTCAGTAGTCCTCCTGGAGTGACAGATGGTTCTGTTGAAGCAGAGATGCTGTAGAAGGGCAGAGTTTTCCTCCAATGGTCCAGTGGTGATGTAGAAGGGTCTGGTCTGGTCCTTCCTCTGGGAATCCAGTGGGAGAGAAGGCTGCTCCTCTGGGAATCCAGTAGAAGGCAGATGCCTGTTCTGTCTAAATGCCCAGATTATATCCAGGTGGAAATGCTTTGCTCCTCCCCCTGGGTGGAGCATCTCACAATGGGCTGATGTCATTTTATGAGTCATCTGGTGGGTCTTTAATTGCCCATTAAACAGAAATGGCTCTCAGAGGGAGTTATCTATGACTCATGGGGCTAGGCATTGATGATCCATTAACAGGAGACAGTCCAGGGGAGGAGGCAAGGAAAACACTGCCCCTCCTGGTTTCAATAGTTCATGAAGATGGAGATAGAACACAGACCTTCTGGCATATTTTACATTGTAACCTAGGACAGAAGATGTTTTAAAATTTGGTATATTTTATTTTTTATCCACAATTTCAGTGAAACACTAATCCTTGTGAGGTAGTCTTCAATGGAAATACTTCGTCTGTGATTAGGTGGCTGTCTTTATATATTCTTTCAAACTTAGAATGTGGTGTAGCATTTTTAATTAAGTGATTTTTTTTTAATTAATTGGGAAGTAATGCACTTAATCTCATTTTAAGGAAGATTATAGGCAAAAAGTTATGTGTAACTGTAGTAAATGTGTAATTTACCCCAGATATGCATCAAGTTCTGTTCAAAAAATCTTACTTCCTTTTCTTTTTCATCTGCTTAACAGAGTGGGGAACATACTATTTTCAGTAGAAACTCAGATGACGGAAGAGAGAACACAGCTCTATCATGCAGAAATAGATGCACTATATAAGGATCTAACAGCTAAAGGAAAAATTCTAATTCTGTCTGCAGAGTTGGGGGTAAGGCTGTTCAAGGAATTATTAATTCCCTGAAAAACCTTTTTTACATAGATGAACTGTGTTTCACCTAAATGTTAAAGATACAACAAAATAGTTTGTTTAAACATCTGTTTATCAGACTTCACAGTCTGACATTTTCATGTTTGAAATGATTCTTAAAAAATAATTGTGGTAATATAAGACTTTGCATGTGTACCTTTATAAGGTATTACCTGGCTATTATATTATCTTTAATAAATGCTTTCTTTTTTTCTCTCTCTCTCTTAGGAAGTAGATGCTGTTTGCAACTTGATCCTGTCATTAGTTTATTACTTCTATAATTTAATGCCACTTTCAAGAGGATCTAGGTTAGTGTTGGTATTCATCATGTCTGTTACCTTGAATGCCTGCTGTACAATGTCCATGTCTTGCAGTATCTTAATGTATTTTTTAACATTAATATTCTTTTTAATAGAGCTGTGTGCCCTGCACAACCTCTTCTTTTGTGCTGCTGTGACAATGGGAACTGACTTGGTACTGTTTTAAAAGCTAGTTTCCAATTGCTAATGGTAACTATTCTTAGCTGCATGTATATTTAAAATTATGAGTTGTCTTTATTTATAGACATCAGCTCACAGATTGAGAAGTGTCATTTTTAAATTGTAATGCTTGGTTTTCTAATCCATATTGTGTTAACACCACTTAGGAAGTTTTTCTGAAATATGTATTTAAGATTAAATATACTTTGGCATAATTTATTTTCATGAAATACACTGAAATATTATTTTAGTAAATTATTGGAACTGTTAGGGTCACCAAATGAAACTGTAGGATAAAGTTCCATATGTCACATAACTCCTCAACTGGAATTCTAGTTTAATGCAAACCTGTGTACATCTAAGACTACTCTCAGTCTCTGTTCCACAAAGCACTTAAGCACTTAATATCTTTAATCTTACTCCTAGATACAGTTCAGTATGAAAAAAACCTGAGATGTTGGGATTTTATAATCAGATTTTCCATTTATCTTATAGAATGTAAAAATTAAGAGAAATTCTGTCTGAGATTCACAGTTCAAAAAAATTAAGTTAGGAATTAAATAACTGAACAGCTTTACAATGCCTCTAGTTCCATTGCAGTAGAGTTCATAAATTCTTCTGGGTTACAGCTGATCTTCTTGGGAACAGCAGTCTGTTTTGTTTTCAGCCCTGTGGAGTCTTAAGAACTCCAGAGTCTGAAAGTATGGTTCTGACTAATATAGAAACAGTAATAAAACTCCACAGGTTCATAACTTTATTCTAACGATGTTGGATAGTTACAGTGATTTCACTTTTTCAGTGTTTTGTGAGTGTTTTTTTTTCCTTCTAAAACAACTAGCACAGTAATCTTTACTAGTCTTCTATGAAACAACACTATGTTCCATTTATTTTGTAGTCTAAAATAGCATTATGGAAAGACTTCTACTCCATTTGTTGCTTTTAACTTTATTCTTTTAGTGTGATCGCTTATTCAGTGATCATGGGAGCACTAATGGCAAGTGGAAAAGAAGTATCAGGAAAAATACCTAAAGGAAAGGCAAGTATCAAAATATCAAAGGACATTAGCTCAGTCTGGTTGGAGGAATACTTGTAAATGCAGGAAAAGAGCTGTAAGAATGAACAGAAGTTGCATGCTTATTTGCTGAAGGTGGGTCAGCTGCATGCCATGATGCCTTGCAGCCTAAGAGTGTTGAAAATTCCATTGCTCTTCTGACAGCTGGTGAATTTGGACGTGGTATGTGCAATAATTTGGATTAGTCAAATTGTAGCAGTTTGGTCCCACAGGAATTACAGATCTGTGACTGAAGCATTTCCAGCGTGCTGAACTGCTCTTTCCAGCTTGCTTTGAGAAGGGTTCTGATTACACTGGGACAGAATTAGTGACTCTTCTGGCCCACATCAGAAATTTTCTGTATGTACTCTCAGTGTATTGTAGAGCTTTTAAGGCTTGGTAAGTAGAAACAGATTTGCAGCTTTTCTTCTCCTTCCCCACTGTATTCTGCTGAAGTTAAACTAAGTACTAGTTTTTAAAGTGACTACCTTTGAGTATTATACCACTTGCCTCATAAAGGATTTCCTTTTCTTCAAGAATTGGCTTGTTAGCTGTATTACCTTTTCAGCATGAAAGGAGTGAGAACACCTCTGCCTCTTTAATGTATTGTCAAAAGAATCAGTAACATTTCAGTGAGAATCCAAGTTATTGAAGAAAATACTCTGCATGGATAACTGAAGAAAGGGTGATTTTCTCTTCTGTTCTAGAAAGCCCTGAAACAATGTACTCCTTTGAGTACAATGAACTCTAGTAGCTTTTAAGAGCATACAGCATTTGCTTAGCAGCAAGAAAGCTTCTTTTCAGTACACCATTCAACTGACATCTTCCTCATTCTGTGGGAGTTCAAGCTAAGGTAAAACACTTCCATGGTGTTTCTTAAGTATTTTCTTAGGTTTTGATAGAGTAGTATTTTGCTGACTGATTTTATGCAGGAAAGCAGAGTTTCAGGATTACTACTAAGCAGGATTTCTGAGTTACAGGAACACTGGGGACATCTTTACATATAAGAGTTTCCTGAAACAGAGTCCTTGAATACAAATAAGCCTGTTTTTTAAAAAGCTTCCACAACATGGAAGAAATTGTTGAATGAAACTAGAGTTGTTTTTTTGCTGGAGTTGTTAGAAGGGCTAAGCTGGTCTCAGACTTATGACAAAATGCATTTTCAGGCTGCTCTGAAATCAAAGGTGCACAGTAGCCAAGAATCCTGTTGTTGCCTGGCAGGTCATTCAGTACCCAGGGCCAGTGTATCTTCCAGTATTGGTTATGTTGGGGTGTGCAAACCCCACAGAGAATTTTAATGCATGGCTTGAATACTGACTTCAAACAGATGATGAGGCACAAAGCAGTCAGGGCACAGACTGGTTTGTAAGTTTACTCCTGTCTTACCAAGAACATAGATATCAAAGCCCTCAAAGCCCTCCCTGAACTTAAAAAAAATTCTGTAATTTCTTAATATCTCTTTTGATTTTTTGCATTTTCAGCTGGTTGATTTTGAAGCCATGACAGCACCAGGTTCTGAAGCTTTTAGCAAAATAGCGAGGAGCTGGATGAATCTTAAAAGGTAAATCCTTTTGTTCAGATGGGGAATGGGGAAGTAAAGTATGCAAGATTATATGTAAAATTCAAACCTGTACTAAGAAATGTTACTTAGAAATTACAGGTTTAGTAAAGGATTCAATGTAACACTGTTTAGGAATTGATGAGACAAGATTTGTATTTACACACACAGTAGTATATTTCTAGTCTAACAGAGTAGTTAGTGGTCTAGACATTCAGTTATGTGAGTATTATCCTCTGAGGAAATTACTTAATTTTCTTCATTTGATCCAGTGGGTCAAATTTTTCTTTTTATATTATGGCTTATCATTAGTAGATCTGGCAATGAGTGAACATTGGAGGATATTTTGACCGTATTTTTAAAAATTCCTATGAGTCTCTTCAAACTATCCAAAGTAATTTGCTTATCCTTTACTTCTATTTTGATTTGGAGAATAAGTGTTTTCAAAGTAGGTAGGCATTTTGAATATGAGAATCACATTATTTAGTACAGGTGCGTGACTTTTGTGCAATGCTCCAAATATTTTATTTTCATATTAATTTATAATTTAATATTGCATACATTGACAAGGAATTAATATTATGAATTGGATGCATTTGATTGGTCCTCTAGTTGTTATTCCCCATACAAAATCTAAAAATCAGGCCAGACATAATACCAGTTCTAGTATGCTTCAAGTCAGGGTCAAGACCTTAAAGGTTCTGAGAGAATTGCCCAAGGTCCTTACAGTGCCATCTCTAATCTTGGAAACATGGTGCACATCAGGGGACATTCTTGGTTACTGCAGGAAAGGAAATCTTTAGTTCCTCTTCAGGAAGGCCAGAAGGAAACCCAGAGAAACTGTAGGCTGGTCAGCCTCATTTTGATCCCTGGGAAAGGTATGAGGTGAGTCCTCTAGGAAAGCATTTCAGTTGATACAAAGGAAAAAGTCACAGAAACCAACCAACATGAGCTTACCAAACATTCTGTGACCCAATGATGGTTCCCTGTGGTAAAAAACAACTTCTGGGGATGACAAGAGCAATTGAAGTTGTTTATTTTTACTTCAGCAAGGGTCCCACAGTACTCTTATATCAAAATAACACATTATGGTCTGGACAAAAGGACAACTAGATGGATTAAGATGATGTTTGGATAAGCAGATTAGGGGGTGCTCAGCACTTTGGACTACACATTCAGCTGCAGTAAAGACTATAATAAACCACAACAAATTTGGTAGAGAGACACCAGTATGGCCAATGATCTGGAGCATTAGCCTTAACAGGAGAAAGTTGGGCTTGTTCAGCCTGGAGAAGATAAGACTTTTGATCTAAGAGCAGCTCCGCAAGGATGTGTGAGTGTTTAGTGGGAAGACAAAAAGCAATGGTGCGGGTTGAAACGTTTATACTTGGCATGATCTTTTCATTAGCAGACTGCCCAAAGAGGCCATGCAGTTTCCACCCCTGGAGATTTTTGAGACTTGGCAGGATAAAGCCCTGACAACCTGATTTGACTTCTTGGTTGACCTTGCTTTGAACAGGATCTTAGATCCCATATCTTCTGAGGTCTGGTCCAACTTCCTAGAGACTGTGCAACTCGACAGCTCTCTTAATGCCAAACATCTCATACTGATTAGTGTTGTTTAACTTTACTATCAAGGGTTCTGAGCCTGGTGAATTTCACTAGACTATAAAATCCCTTCCTTAATGAAGAAGGCTAATAAGATTCAAGGACATCTTTGTCAAACTTAAGCTAAAAATCTACTTGTAAATGAGTCAAATTCAGTATTCATTCAGTGACATTTCTAAACTACAGGTGTAGCAAGTTGCGGTTTTCATTAAAAGTAGTCTGCACGAATATTAAGACGTGCTTGTCTTGGAAATACAAAATATTTATGGTTTCCACAATTTTTTTGTGTAATTCTCTCAATTATATACTTTTATTTATTAATCCTCTGTTCATGCAGGTTTCGGTTTTGTGGGTTTGTTTGTTTGTTTGTTTGTTTGTTTGTTTGTTTGTTTGTTTGTTTGTTTTAAAGACATATCTTTACCAAAGAGAAACTTCCTTCTTGGGAATAGAGCATAATACATTTCAGTGCTACCCACATGTTTCTGACTCCTTGAGCTGTACTGCTAAAACTTCTGGGAATCCATGTCAAACCAGATCAGAGAAGTCATTCATGTTAAAAATAACCTTGCAAAAGCAATTTCTTTTTAATCAATACCATTTTGTAGTATAGTAGAACCTAGAGAATTGATGGGTCAAATTAGAGATGTATAATAGGTGAGGAAATGAGCCAGAGAGGAAAAAAATGACTACAAGTTGACTTTGCTGAGAAAAAAAAAAAAAATCTGAAGAACTACAGCCCAAAGGACTTGATGTAATAACATAAAGGTAATTAGCCTGAGTGGCTAATTTGTCTGTGGTACACAAATAGTAATGGATATGGTAAATAAGTCTGGAAGACTTAAAGCAATACATTTTTTCTTTAACTTCTGCTGCTTTTGAAAGCTCTTCTATGTAGACATAGTTTTCATTCTGTATGGTAACAGAGTAGTCATGAAAAGCAAGAGCTCTGTTTGTGAACAACAGATTCTGAGACTCATTGAATCATTATGGTTGGGAAAAAACTTTAAGATCATTGAGTCCAACCACTAATCCAGCACCTCTGTGTTCATCACTAAGCCATGTGCCCAAGTGCTGCATCCACACATTTTTTATGACTTCCAGGGATGTTGATTGCACCGTTTCCCTGGGCAGCTTATTCCAATGTCTTCACCCTTCCCATTAAGAAATATTTCTTAATATCCAATCTAAACCTTCCCTGGCACAACTTGAGCCAATTTCCTCTGGCCTTTTCCCTTGTTAACATAAAAGAAGAGACCAACTCCCACCTGCCTAAAGCCTCCTTTCAGGTGGTTGTAGAGAGCAATAACGTCACCCCTAAGCCTCCTTTTCTCCAGGCTAAACAACCCCAGCTCCCTCAGCTGCTTATCCTAAGACTTGTGCTCCAGACACTTCACCAGCTCCATCGCCTTTCTCTGGACTCAGTCCAGAAACTCCGTGTCCTTTTTGCAGTGAGGTGTCTAAAACTGGACACAGAACTTGAGGTGTGGTCTCACTAGTGCCAAGCACAGGGGGACAGTCCCTGCCCTGCTGGCCACACTATTGCTGACAGAGGCCAGGATGCCACTGGCCTTCTTGGCCACACTGCTGGCTCACGTTCAGCTGCTGTTAACAAGCACCCACAGGTTGTTCTCTGCCCAGCTGCTTTCAGCCACTCTGCCTCAAGCCCGTTGCATGAGGTTGATTCTTGACACAGGTCCCTAATTTGTTGGAGACAGGGATGAAGAGAAGTCTAAATTAATGTGTTAACTTGCAGGTAAATTATAAAGCTCATCAAAAACTAACTTTTTTTCTCTTTCAGTGTTTCACCTTCTTACAAGAGCCTACCATCAGTATCAGAGACGTTTCCAACCCTGAGAACAATGATTGAAGTACTAAATACAGACTCATCTCATTGTCTAAAAAAGACTGTAGCTGCTGTATAATTTATACAAATAAAAGGCCAAGAGGTACTGCTTCATAAATTATTTTGAATGGCAAATTATGATCAAAATGGTTTGATTATCATCAGTAAAAGAAATCTTTCTGTGCCCAATAATATTAAAAAGGAAAAAAGAAGTAGAACAACTGCGTTTTCATATTAAGACACACTCTTACAGAAATAGTTCTTCAAGGGCCAAACTGAAGAGCAGTAAGCAACTTGGTCAGTTACAAACTGAACATCCTACAAGTGAAAATTTATTAAAAAAAGAAAAGTAATCTTCATTGGAAATAATGCTATACTACTTCTAATTGTTTGGGTGTTTTTTCAAAGCTTCTGACTTCTGCACAGAAAACTTCTGTGTTCTGCCATGTGTGAGTAACTAGAGATTACACAGGCATTTCATGTAGTGCAGTCCAGTGAAGGAACAGATGTCAGCTTAAAAGAATGGAGTTCAGGGAAACATCTTTTGGAAACAAAAACAAACCAATTACTTATTTGGAGTTAGGCTCTTGCTGAGTAAAAGTCAGAAACACAACACTCTCCCTTTCCGAGTACCCATTGATGGTGCTGGTTGGCAAAAGTTATTAACGGAATTGACAGGATTAAAGTATATTGGGAGCACTAGCTAGTGTTCCTTAAGTTGTTTTTGTTGGACAGAATTGGCAGCATTCTGGAAAGGTAGTTTTCCTTAACCAAACCATAATAAAGGCAAATTTAATCACCTGTCTGTTTAGTACTAATGAACATGAATTCTAAACTTTCTTGATCAGAATTCCTGTAAAGGGCAGAAGTAGGTATTTCTTTGCAAGTAAAGGAGGCTTGTAAGTTTTCACTGAAAGAATTGGGATGCTGTCCATGTGACACAGGTATTCCCAACATTCTATTCTTGAGTACCTTCTTCTGTCCCACTAGAAATAAGCATGCTTTGCTTCTTCTGTTTAAAAGTCTAGAAGTTTAAGAAACCTCTACTACATTTCAGTAAGGAGGAAAGGAATTATTATTTTCCTGGAAAAACAGTGGCCTGGAAAATATGCCTAACTTTGTACCTTGATTGTGATCTAATGTGATTTTCCAAGCCTGGAAGTTTTGTTATGCCTTGTATTATTCATTGAGAAAGGGGAATTATATTGGCACTTGACCAGACAGTCTTGGGAACTATAAAAAGGAGGGGTTTTGTTTTGGGGGTTAGACCAGAGGGAGTGGAGAAGGGGTGGAGGAGAAGAAAAAACTGCCTGGGCAAACAAACTGTGTACAATTGACTGGGTTTCCTTGTCCTCATTTCTTGCTCTTATGACTGACTTCATTCCCACCCCCTGGTGGCAGACAAAAGAGATGAATGAGAGATCACAGGAGGATTCGGGGTAATGCGTATTACACCGTTTATGAGTGTGTGTGTGTGCTTACAAATGTGTTTTAAAGGCTTCTTTCTCTGGGCATGATGCAGATAACTAAGAAAGAAAGTGAGCTCAAGTCAAGTGCTCTCAAACAAGTTTAACAAACAAAACAGGGTTATATAACTGGGCTGGTATGTGATGACTTGGGGAACTGTAATTACCTCCTAAGAACCAAGTATGTAGAGAAATCTAATTATCATTTTCCATCCTCTTCTGTGTCATCTTAGACAGCTGGTCTAGTGATACCATTTGAAATCTTAAGTGGGAACATGAATGTATTACAGCCCCAGTCATTTATCTATCAAGAATGATACTAAAGAAAGCAGAATGAGGGAAAAAAAACTAGGCTAAGCAATGAAGCCATTAATCTGAACCTCAGTATTTGTGCCAATTTCTATATATTTTGAAGATAATAAAAATTCCCCTGCAACAACCTAGGCCAAAAGTCAAAATAGATTTAGTCTCACATAAATCTTCTGAAATATTTGCCTATCTTAGGTAAGCTTGGGTTTTTGATTGTTTTTTTTGTGTGTGTGTGTTTTCTTGTTTGTTTTGGGGGTTTTTTATTGTGGTGGTTTTTTTTTTTTTTTGTTTTTTTTTTTTTTTTTTTTTTTTTTTTTTTTTTTTTTTTTTTTTTTTTTTTTTTGTTTTTGTTTTTGTTTTTGTTTTTGTTTTGTGTGTGGACAGGAACTATGCTTCTCCCTCCCCAGGAGACTGGTCATCTTTTGGGAGTTTGTGTGTGGGACCTCAGTGAATCCTTTGCCAAAATAAGGACTTGTTATCAGAAACAAGCATTTGTACAGCAAAGGAAGAGATCAGAAAACCTAATTATTTCAGCCTTTGGGAATCTGTTTTACCAACGTAACTAATGCCTACTGCATAGACTTGTTACACTTAGGCTGCAACTTTACTATCAAATTGATACAGAGGCCTCTGACCATCTTGCACCTTAACTGGTGAAGTTGGACAAAAGCACCTGTGCCAGGCATCCTGTCTCTTCTGACAGCAACTGCTGGACCTTCTATTGTATTAAGAAACACGTACGACTTATTTGGGAGTGAGGAAAGGCAGGTTCTTGGGCATGGAGTTCCTCTGCCAGCTGAAGCAAGTCCTTTCCTGATACTCCTGGCCCCGGCAGCGTAGGAAAACTACAGCTTACCTCCTCGGGAAAGAAGAGGCAGGGCCATGAGAGACGAGCGCTACAAGCGTAAGTACTTGAGGGCCGCGGGGCCTGCTCAGCCCCACGCTATGGACAGTACCGAGACCGAAGTAAGCCCGGGAGGCGGCATCCCCGCTTCTCTCACTCTCCCCGGCCCGAGGCGGCCAGGAGAAAGGCTGGCTCCCCGCGGCGGGAGGCGGGAAGGGGCTGCCGCGGGCAGGGCGTACAGCGGAGGGGGAGAGGGGGGGCGGGCAGCGTGGGGCGGCGGCCGCCTGGCTTTATAGGGAGCGGGGGAGGCGTTGTCTGCGGGAGGGAGCGGAGGAGGCGGTTCTCTTCCCGTTCCCAGCCCCAATCCCGCCGAGCGAGTCTGGAACCGGCGGCGGCAGGGTAGCTATGGCCTCCATGGCGGCGGCGATCGCCGCCTCCCGCACGGCAGTGATAAACGGGAACCGGCCACTGGACGAGCGGGAGCGCAAACGGTTCAGCTACTTCTCCTCGCTGAGCCCCATGGCGCGCAAGATTATGGCGGAGAAGGAGCGGATCCGCGAGCGCTACGGGCCCGAGTGGGAGCGGCTACCGCCCCGCCAGCAGGACGAGATCATCGACAAGTGCCTGGTGGAGCCGCACGTCCAGGCCCGCTACGCCGCGCATCGCGGCACCACCCGCCTGCCCGCGGCGCCCGCCTCTTACCCTAGCCTTCGTCTCAACACTGGGCAGAAGGTGGTGCGCTTCGGAGACGAGGTACCGTGTGCGGGGGAAGGGCGAGTGCAAGAGGAAGGGGCGCCGGCGGGATCCGGGCAGGAGCGTCGCTCCCCAGACCCGGCACCGCCGCACGGGCGGGGCGGGGCAGCCGCGACCTCCGCCGGGCTGCTGTGCCGCCTGCGCTGCGCTGCCCGGGGTCGCGGGCGTTCGCCGCGAGTTGCCCCGGTGTCGAGCTTGATTCCTTTCCCCGCTCCCTGGCTCTGCGGGAGGACGGGATGTTCGCCTCTCGAGAAGCATCGGGTCACACCGTAAAAGCAGAGAAAGCAGCGGCAGCGGTAGCGCTGGAGTGGATTTTGCAGAAAGGAGACTTGGGGAAGAGGACGGTCTCGGTTCCCCCGACGGCGGGGCATGACCGTGGCTGGCGCTGGACCCAGTCCCTTGCTGGAAGTGGGCTGTAGGGAATGTTTACACTGAATTAAATCTCTTCCTTTTCGTTTCTAGTTTTAGACACGGTTAAAAATACAACACTGAAAGCATTCCAGCTCTTAGCAGTTTTTGACACCTTAAAAAAATGCAGCCTGTTCCATGCCGCATGCTAGGAGAAACAAGGATGTGGAAGGATAGATGGCAAAAAGTATGGATTTTTAGTCTTCTGAGAGCCATCTATCCAAGGGTAAAGTGTGGCAGCCCTTCTGGGAAATCCACATTAAAAGAGTACCCGGTTTGGAGTAGTGGGTCATGTTACTGAGTGTGAGCCCTTAAAGAGGAAGATCTAACAATGCTTGAAGAGTCCTGACAGTACTCTTCTGATACTGTGTCTGTTATTCAGTGTAATGATTCCCTTTGTTTTCTATTCTTTAACATTTCTCTTCTTTTATTCTCATATGATTACTGAGCTGGTTTCTTTCCCTATGTCCATATAATAACTTGTAATTGACCTATTGTTAATTAAGTTATGTGGCTTCTACCAGGAAAAAAAAAAAAAAAACAACAAAAAAAAAACCAAAAAACCCCCCCAAAAAAAACAAAAAAAAAAAAAACAGCAAAAATCTGCTTCTGCATTTGTAATCATCAATCCAATTTAAAGATAGCAGTGCTACTTTTAGGCTCCTCTTCAATATCCCTTGCATTTGTAAGAAGTATGTAGGGCACACTGATACTGGGCATCATGATTCTCAACCAGCTTTGTGCCAGGAGATTGCTGCCTGTGTTACCCCTGTCAGGAAGGTGTGATGTGTGTAAACACACATCATATCTAAAGCTAGAGAGCATAGGATGTAGCTCAGTTTTGTCTAGTCCATGATACCCAAAATTCTAGATAAATATTTGATAGTAATGGCAAAAAAGAGTTGTAGAAGGGACACAAGACAACAAATTTGGTTGCACAAACAACCTTTGAAAAGAAACTTAAATCTTAAGTTATTTGTGAAAGAATTTAAAGAGTATGGAAAAGCAATATCTCTCCAGCCTTGGAGAGCTCTGCTATGCTTTCTGCTTTGAATTATGCAGATCTGGAAGGAAAGCAAGCATGTTGTAGGCTGTTGTCCTGCACTGTATGGAAATAATAATTTCCTAAATGTCTAGAGAATCCATCTGGGCAATTTGTTTTCTTCCCCCTCTTCTCCACTAATACAGTGACAATATGCATAATGTTAGCATTTCTGTACCCCTTGACCAAAGAAGGCATTTGGTTCATCCAAATTCTTGGTCCGAAGTGTTTAATTTTGGAAGCATCTGCCTCAACTGACTTCCTCTTTGGCTTCTAAGCAGAAGTTAATATAAATTGTTTCTCTGAAGAAAAGAGATTCCACTCAGTTTGGCATTCGCCATTTCCATTTTAGTTCTTCCAACTCTACTACTGAGCATTGGAGCCTTTCCTGGCTCTTCATCTGATAGCTTCCTCTCCCCTGCCTCCCTTGCTGGCATTCAACCTGATTGTTGGACATTTGCCCTGGCTGACAAATTGTTCCTACTTGTCTTGCTGTAGCAGAGCCCCTGCTGCCCATCTCTTGCCAGTTCAATTCAACTTCCCAGGCTTGCAAATGCTTGGCCTGCAGAGCTTTCTTATCGCTGTGTCCTGGTCAGACACAGACTCAGGGAGCTGTGCCCCTGCTGCTTTTGTGAGACTCAGCTGCTGCATGCACTGTTGTCACCCAGCCCTCACCCAGGACCGTTGCATTGGTCCTGGCTTCTCTCCCTGGCTGTTGGTGTATTGGTGTATGCCACAGGTATATGCTTGTGGATGTTGCAGCACTTTCAGTGAGAGTGTTTTGCTCTGATAATGTTCTTGCTGATATACCTGCTCCAAAAGTTTCATGTTTCTAGCCACAGCTCATCTTCCCTGTTAACTGATGTTGAAATCTGTAGTGATCTACCAAGGCTTGCTTAAGCATGGAAACTTGATCTCTCTGACCTCATGTTCTTTGGAGGACTTGGTAGAAAGCAAATCAAGGATGAATACTGAAGATAGTGATTTGCTGGTCCAGGCCTCTCACTGATTCAGTCCCATTTTCATGCATATAACCATTATGATAAGGTGGTCCAGAGGATATATGTAGTGGTCTTGTATCTCTGGACAGTTGCTTCCCTCTTTCTCACCCCCACCATTTCCTGTATATCTCTTCTAACACCAAATTTATCTCCTGAACTCATAGCCCAAGACTTTAAGTTCTCAAACTGTAAACATCTCTTACATTTTCAAAACACCTTTGAGAATGTTGGCTGTGTGGGAAGGTTGTTACAGAAAGTAGACATGCAGTAACAGGACCATGGCATCCTGTAGCCATGATCCAGTCATTTTATAATGTTAGAGCACTGCAGCACCATGTGTGACTCTTAGTAAATGCCTAGAGTAACTGCTCCTTCTCTTCCATCTTACCCTCACTGCAGCATCATCAGTCATGGAGTTGGTAGCAGAAGCCCTACAGGCACTGTGAAACAATTTCAAAAGAGAATTAGGCTAACAGGGTCATTTCACACCCCAATGAAATAAATTTTGTCCTGTTTGCTGAAGATTGCCTTGCTATCATAGCACAGCAGACTGTTGCTTCATCATAATTTTCTGTGTCTAGATGGCCCAGGCCTCCTGACCAAGTGCTTTTGGATGCTGCAACAGAGCTTCCTCTTTCCAACAAGTCTCCAGTTGGTGGCATTTCTCCCTTTATAATTTCTTCATTTAATGCCCGTAGTGGTAGAAATGAAGGTTAACTGAGCAGAGGGAAATCTGGAAATACAAGCTGAGATTTTTTATATATATATAT